>CABEEJ010004392.1:18017-65098 GCA_901482245.1 Timema douglasi
ATTATTATTATTATTATCATCGCGTCTTACTACTCGTTCGGGTTATACGCACTTACGCTAATGTGTAATGGTAGGGTGATTGTGAGATGAAATGGAGGACTTACAGTTTAACGTGGGGTCAGAACCACGGTGGAGGCCTGGCATTCCACACCTTCACAAGTTTTGATTAATATTCGTCTTGTCAGAGGTGAAGGAAGGGTTTGGTAATCAGCTAAATCTGTGCCGGTATCGAGGATTGAATCCCGGACCCCTAACACAGAAGTCAGACATCTTACCCCTTGACCACCAGGTCACCCTATTCAATTATTAATTATATCTATTTAGAAATTTTTCCAGCCAACCCTTCAGAAGCCTTAAGGTAATTTAAACCAAACTAAAATAGCCCCATGGCTTCTTTGGTGCTGACTGACAGCTCCCAGCTGGCAACTGACAGCTTTGAAAAGCTACCAGACCAAATTTTGTATTCCACGCCGAACCATATGATCTGCAAAAACATGTGTTTAGCAGCTGTCACTATTGACAGTCAACATTTAGGTATATACCTAAATGTTGACTGTCAGAAGTCAGCTGTGAGCTGTCAGTCAGCACCAAAGAAGCCATGAGGCTACTGTAGTTAGCAATTTCCAATGCCCTTTCACGAATTAGTGTTCCGGACAAAGGAAGAACCAGTCAAACTTCACATTATCAACAGCTTGTCCTTGCATTTTCAGAAATGCTCTTTTACTTCATTTGTTTTATTTTTAAAAGACTTCAAAATTTGGTTTTTGTATTTCAGAATGTCACTGACTTGGGTTTTTCTCACGTCAAATTTAGTGGCAGAATCACGAACACTAAAGTTTTCTTTCTCACTCACTTTCAAAACTTCTATTTTGTCTTATAAGTTATAACGTATAACCCAAACGGTTGGTAAGATAAGGTGTTAATAATGATGATGATAATAACATTTTGTCTTTCAATTTAAACACTTACATTTTTGAAACATCTTAAGAACCAACAAAACGTACCACTTTAATAGAATTACAACTTAAAAGAATCGCATGTTTATTCACTAAGAGCGAACGCGTACAGACTAAACAGTTCGAACAACCCCTGCTAATGACTCTGAGGGGGTCGAAGCTATGGCCTTTAAATTACTGTTTAGGCTATTTTAGAAACTTCTACCAGAGGGGAAGGCAGCCCTTCTCACATTTCACTCAAGACAATGACATTTATAACGTTTTAAATTTATGTCCGCTTCTTAGAGATTGTTAAGCAAAAAATATATGCATCTTCAGCAATGTCCGTTTACTTTATTGAGAAATTCCGTTACTGGGAAGTTGTTTAACCTTAAGCAGCTAAGTTATTTGGACGGGGAAATTTAAATTGGATGCTATAAAGTACATTCTGCTATTTAGAGGTATCCATTGAGGGATACTTCACTGTATGCATATATTTATAATTTAAGCCCATTTATCAATAAGATTTATAAAAAATATATTTACAAGTTTAACTAAATATATTTAATTGTTTAGATATATAGTAACAGCTTTTGTGACAAAATGAATCACAAAAATATTAAATAAATCATAAATAGGCCCAACTATAACCGCTATTATTTTATGAGTTCAGGTAGAATATTTTGGTCGGTACAGTAGAATTAGGCTACAAGTTGGTGTTTATTGAGACCTCAAAATAATATATTTGTGTAGATATACATATTTACACAACAATTCTATCAAGCTTCATTATTTTGATAAAATAATCCGAAACCTTAGCTCAGTCGGTAGAGTGTCTGTCTAGTGAGCTTATGGTTCCAGGTTCGATTCCCGGCATGTTGGAACAATTTGTTAGTGGTGAAATGAGGGTCTACCCTTTCGCAGTGATGAATTAACGAACAGGGAGTGGATGTTGTGCCTGTTCTAGTCTTAAGTTAGATTATGTATATAAACTATAACAGGCCTATCAATCCAGTAGTGGGAGATATTTGTCTTGAATAAATAAATGCCAAAAGCTGTAAAAGGAATTGGGTGTAAAATACCATAAGAAATAGCAATGAATGAATGCTGCTAAGGGATATAATTTAAATGTTTATTATTTTGTAATATATATACACCAACAAACTTTGTGTATTTCTCATCTGTTCTAATTCACATTAGTCTCACTTAAGGATCAGCTCTTAATTTACCTAAATTAATATCCTGCCGAAATCATTGAAATCAGTACATGTCGTCTCTATTTTAATGAAACGTCGATAAAAAACAAGGGAATCCCTTTAAACTTATGTATTTGGTAAGAATGTGTACTTAGCTATGCTGAATAAATAGTAGCTAAACTTGAATAAATAAATAAATATGTAATTTCTAATTAATCTTATATTTTGTAGGATAGTTTATCCAAGCTAATATCAATACAGCTCAGATAATTTTCATCTAAGAGTACTTATGAATATTACTAATATTATTATAAAGAATGTATTTTTAGCTCATATTGTAACAAAGTATTGTACCCCTTTTAAATTTTAAGGTTACTAAAGAAAAATATCTTTAAGAGCCTAAGAACGGTTGTAAAAATCTATGCAAGCCAAAAGAAAGAGATTATATAAATGTATCATCCTCTTAACGATATTGAAATACCTACTTAAAAAAGCCCATTGTTGTCTTCCTGAAATAAAATAATAAACACACATCGTTAAAAGACGATAATTCACTCTCTACTCTTTGCAGTCTGTTTTAAAGGTGCTACACAAAAATAATAAAACATTTAAAAACTACTTCTATAAAGTAATCATTACAAATAAAATTATATCATCTGAATTAAATGTTTTCGAAAAATATATTGAAATATACACCATTACACTTTATAGCTTATTTATTTACAAAATTCAATGACACGTTTATTGGTAAACCCATACACCACAGCAACTTACAACGATCTACGATGATAAAATCCTGTGAATGCCAATGGATAAAAATATAAGCAATACTGATTTTATAATGTTCATATTTGATTTGATAAGGAAAAGATTAAATTATATATTCTTAATTTGTATTTGTATTCCCTTTTCCTTATTTGATATTTGTTTATTCTTTGTTGACACGTTTCGGTGTTATTATTGATGTTACACCAGGTTCAGGGGTTAGTGATGATAAATATGATGTTCTTTTATACAGATTATCAGACACTTTCTGATAGTATATATTTAAAAGAAAATCATCTCTACTATAAACATGACCTGAAGGTGGTGTCACATCAATAATAACACGAAGACATGTCGCCCCAGAAGACTGAGCAAATAACAAACAAGGAAAAGGGAATTAAAATACAAATAAACAGGATATAATTTTATCAAACACCTAATTGTTTGTTTTCCTAGGATTACAATGATGAGATCCGCCAGGAGCAGATGTGGGAGATGCAGATCCTCAACACTCAGCGAGGAGGCAAGCCCGGGGGTGGCGTTGAGGCGGAGATTCACATGGGGGGAGGTGGGGCGCCAGATAGTAACAACAGCACGGCCAGCTCCTGCAGCAATGGCAGTATGACGCCACCTCCACCTGCAGGTGACTTTTATACCGTATCTTGGGATGTTGTGGAACAGATTGAGGAATAGGACACTAGATAGTAGCACTAACAAGGTCATCTGTTGAGAACCAGCCCTAGGTGAGTCAAGTAACCTTTATTTGGAATTTGTATCACTTTTTTTTAAGATGGATGAAGATTGAAGGTTATTACAGTAACACTAGCAACAATAATCTGATTTAACAGAAACTGACAAGGGAATCATCTTAAACTGGGAGATGGGGGGCATGTATTATAGTAACACTAAAAAAACCTGCAGCAATAGCTGGTCACTGCCTTCAATTAACAGGTAATGCATGTTTGCCTAACTGGGAGTGCTGGAATAGTCTATTAATACCCCTTGATTATAGACGTATATAAGGTCACAGCAATGATACCTCTCCTCGTATTGTCATTGCACACCTAAACGTTCATTGATGTCACACTAAAGCAACCCCGAAGACCAGGGTGTAATGACGTGCAGAATATCTGCATGGAGGAATGGAAACATAAGCACAACCAGGACCTTAAGGTCAGCGAGTTAAATCCTAGTTGATAAGTGATGCATGTTACAACTGTTTTATGTTCCTATAGCATTTAGTTGGTATTACCAATTTCTACTTAGGTAGAGAAAGAAAATACTCATATAAACTATTAATCATGCCTGGACTAGACGCCTCCTTTGTTAGAAATTTGTTACTTTACCAAAAGTAACATAGCTATAAATCTCACCCTCATTATACCTTATTTAGAGTTTATGGTTGCAGCCAACATTCCCAACCAAATTGCTACCACCATTTACCCCTTGATAATTATATATATTTTATATGGGAATTTATAATTATTTGACGTAGCACTCCTCAACGACCAATTTATGGTCAGACTTTAGGGATGTAAGTTTCGTTCCATTATTCTTGGTCCAAGCTGGGCTGACACATAGGCTGGATTAATTTACATATTACCCTGAGCAGCTAAGTCTGCCAAATCAACTAAATATTAACGAGTGAGCTATGGGGTTTATAATAACAAGTGTTTTATGAAATGCATATCAATCAGTGTTTTATGGGATAGAATTAATTTCAGAACATTCTCCCTTTTGTTAAGTGTGGTTTCCAACGAACAATATTATCAACTGCTTATCATCTTGAACATCTTGAAAAATATATCCAAGAGCATTTTCTCAAAAGACGTCTTAAATTGTAGATGTTTTTGAATTGAAAAGGAATAGTATAGTTCCAAAAGTATTTCAAGACTTAAGAACTCATCTGACTTAATAATCAGAGGTATTTTATCCTAATATGAATTAGTTATATTTTTTTTAATTTATATTTTTTTTGTCAGATCTTGTCAAAGTCTTCTTAATCCTTTTTTACGTTAAAATCTTGCACAAATCCTACTTTACTAGATGCTACGATCCTCTGTATGAATTATAATCTCATAAGAATAGGATTAGTGATCTGGAGAGAAAGGTTGTTGCTCTCAATCATTAAGAGACCAAGCCTCCGCATGAAGTTTCCAGCCCAGTATTCAAATATGGATTCCCATGAAACCCTCATGATGGATATGTTAGCGCTAATACTTAGTAAAAACTACTCTCTTTTTATTACATCCTAATTGTGAAATTGAGATTGTCTTAAATCATAATTTTGGTACTGGTGAACTTGTATATTAATATTTTGCACCTAATATTATTAAACCTTCAAGCTGTACCCGTGTATACTAATTATACTAATTACGATGTGTCAAGGATGTGGAAGGTTGAGTCTATAAGAAGTTTATCCACATTTTTCTGAAAGTATAGTGGAGAACCGTTAAGGCAAAACCTACCCTATTACACTCAATCTGATTTCAAAACCATATATTCCAGTCAACAGCAGTAAGTTCTCTCGAGATAGTGACGTATCATACCATCCGACAACTGACGGAGCTGACTTCATTATAATTGTCTCCATATTTTCACATCACGCTCATAATATTATCTTGGTACAACTGAGGGCCACCATAACACCATAGTACAACTTGTACGAATAGTAAAGTCAAAGCCTACATTAGATTTCAAATGTATTGAATTAAAACACATTAAAATATGATTGGGTTTGGGTTTTTGGCTACCCTCCAGCCCCCGTACCTCTTTCACCTGACGCGGACCATGACTATGGTGGTTGGTTCCAGGTGTGTCTGTGCCTTCCTCCCCTCCCCTGGGAACGAACCTTGGCCTGGTCTTGACGGCTCAGCACCCGGCACTTCGGGGACTTGAAGCCAGGACTCAGGCCGTCATCGCTGCCACCGTGGCTGGAGGTGAGGCACGGACAAACCTAGCATTTAATACGTGTATCCACCACATATGACACACACGATCTAATTAATAAAACAAGGTAGTCTAAAGACTGTACAGCCGACTAGGCGATAGAAATGGCGAATAACTAATACGATGAAATCACACATTCTTTACCATACCGTCTATTTCAAAGACTATGTTTGGTTTTAAACGTTGATGTGAATCCAACTCTAGGTGCAAGGAAATTTTGAAACACACCCGAATTTAAGTATGCCGGGAGATGTAGTCAAACGCAACCAGTGATACAGCAATGCTTTGAGGGGTAGTATTATGTAAGTAATACCTAAATTACAAATATAAAATAAAATAATTTGAGATCCTAGATGTAGAGTTGAAGGTAATGCGAATAAGGTTTGCATTTTTACAGTGTCTATAACAAAAACCTAATTTGGTCAAAATAAATCAAATATTGTTTCAGTGAAAAAGTTTATTTCAATTTGGTTTTTTATAATGTTAATAGTGTTTGGGTACTTGTTATGAGCGATGAAGAACTTGAATATAATTTTGTCTCTTGATTAGACACGTTTTTTGTCCAAGTTCTGGAATAATCATAACAAATATAACTAATAGTATCTAACGGAATATATTTCATTAATTTGACAAAAAAAATTCAAAAAAAGATTAAAGCATATTGATCATAACAAAATCGCTTTCCTCCACATCGTTGAAAATTAGGACTAACATATTCAAAGTTGATGCAAAGCTGACGCTTGAATTTTGTCACAAAATAAAACATTTCAATTTATTAAACATTTAACCTCTTTCTTCTATATCCCTAATTTGTTTTTGGGAGAAATATTATATCATTATAAACTATCATTTCCTTGGTGCCAAAGAAGAAGGTGTTTTATTACCTATTATGTTTTTATTTCGAATACACAATACTAAGCTTGGTTTTGAAGGTCTTTTTTCACTTTTTGATCATTTCAACAAATATGTTTTTAATAAGAACGAATTTTACGAAACAAATTCACTATAGAACATATGCTCAAAGCTTAATCTTCAGTTTCACATTTAGTATACTTATATAAACTAGTCTATAACTGATATAAATAAATAAAAACCTGATGATAACAACCAGTGCTGTATATTTTTTAAATGAAACTAGTTCTTAAAATATTTTTAACATTTTATAAATACTAAGGCATTATTTAGAACCACATCTTATCACCCGTTCTCACGTACTGATTACGATAGTGAGTTTAGGGGGAAGGAATATTTCATTAAGAGGGAGGGGTAGTGTAAGATCAATCAAGAAAACCACCCTCAATGCACTCGAACAAGATTCAAACCTCGATCTTACAGTTATCGGCAGTCTAATCTACTGCGAGGATAGCGCTTCAGACCATACGTCCATCAAAATGGGTGACATAATGTTACATTTAGTTAACCCCCTCTCCTGGATGTTCCGGAGATACGTATGGGGGCAAAAGGGGTAGTTGTGCTGTTTTATGTTAAGCTGTTCAAGAATATTTAAATACCCTATATCTTACCCGAACATCTGAGTTTCACCCATGATAAATTTCCCCTCAGTCGGTAAAGTGGTTTTTGAGTGAAATGGTAACGTATATTCTTAACACATGACATAATGAAATAGTAAAAGTAGTTAGTTTGAAATTTAACATATAAAAAAGATTATCAACTAACGACATTTACATAGGCTTTTCTAAAAAAACATAAAGGGTTTTTAATTCTATAAAACATTATTAAAGCAGAATTTTAAACGAAATTATTGTTCTATTTTAATAAAATTAAATATTTCTAATGCCAGCAATTGTTAAAGAATATTTAAAATAATAATTTATTTTTAGAATACCCAACAATCTTATTTGTTCTCTAAAACTTTACCAAGGTAACATTTTAAGCAAAATCATTAAAGCATTTATTGATAATTTAAAATTTTCCCTGATCAGTTTTTTTTTACAAAACCAGATACGCATTAATATTTACAATGTAAATAAATATACAGTTATCCATTCCTAAATACATATTTTAAGACATTTTTGTAAAACATTGAAGTCCTAGAAATCATTGTTCAGTTAACATTCCTTGTTTTTAAGCTATAAATAAAGTCTCAACCTGATAATATAGGCAACTATTTCAATATCACGTTTGAATGAATTCCATCAAAACATCTCAGCTCTGGCCCCCTGGACAGTACAAACAGATACAAAGATATACCGCAAGACATATGAGGATATGAAAGTGAAAGTGTTACTCTTTTGAGATCAAGTTCATGTTAAACGTCTTGATCTATTATTCGGGTGTCAAAATTGTCAATATGATGGAACTTTTTCCTCTGTGAGAAAGTGAAAGATGAAAATCTCATTTGTAAAATAGTCATATATACATAGCAGGGATGAGATCTCTGACTTCATAATCAATGAAATTGTGATTATTGTGGCTTTGTTAATTCGGCTACCGGTGTAAGTAACAAATCTATCCAACAATTCCATCACATAGTTTTCAAACGACCAATGACATATCACGTTAAATGTTAATATACAGCGACTGTATGAAATTTGTGAGTTTATGGTGGATGTACATACAATGATCCTTTGTAAAGGACACTTGGGTATGAAATGGCTCCTTAAAACGTTACGGATTATAAACCTTTCTAGAAGAACGACTCATTCTTTTGTTCAAACTCAACCAGTGTAGTAGTTTTCATATGGTTAGGGCAATCGTCATCATTCATGTTGATTTGTTTGAACGAACACTGTGCATCTTCTGCATAGGCTAGGGTTTTGTATCGAGGTGAGTTGTGTATCATCTTATACACACCCCTAGGGAAAAATCCCTTTAATGGTAAGGTGTCAGATTTTACCTGTGGTTACAGAGCAAATTATGTTTTAATGACATCCCCAATGGTCACACAAAGTTTGATCAGCTAGTTTATATGAATGGTGAGCCATAAATCCCCATACCTCTAAATAACTATTGATATAATTGGTCTATGTGAGTTCCATCAGTGTCCCTGCAAAGTTGGATACGTCTCAATGTCATTTGTGACATTTCTTAACATCAGAGTTATGGATGTGAATAAATTGTCGATAATTTACTAATATCAATATTTTCCTTTCGGTACTATATTCTTTTACTCTATACTTTTTTCCCGGTACTTTTACCAATTGTAGCATTTATTGGAACAAATGCTCCAAGAAAAAGTCTCAGTTCAAGAAACTCACCTAAAATGTCCCCCACTGTGCTGCCCCGACTGACTGGTTATCACACGAAAGAATAACGGCGTCCTCCTTCCACAAAAATCATTGTTCGTCTGAACGCACCATAAACACTGAAATAGTAAAATGCAATGCTCTATTCCCCCGTGGCGGGGTGTGAAGGGGTGTGTGGTGAGCATGCGCCGTAAATGTATAATATGTCCAGAATGTTCATTTTGCCCCACGTTTGATACAATCTATCCCCTCCCTCCCGTCATGTGTTTTGTTTTCCCTATGTTTATAGTCACCCCTTATCCCCCTCTCTGAGCTGGTATAATCATATATATGCTTGGATTGTCCGTGAGGACTTCACTTCTCTCGGCAGGGCCGCCCCTTGGACATTCCTTGGGTTTATTTAGGTACGAATAAAACTCTTCAACAGATATTATTTAAATATGTTAAATTCAAATATGTCGCAGTTTAAATTTGTCAGGTGTAGAGTCACCACGTAACATTTAAAATGTTAAGTACGAATCTTTTCAAAGTATTAATTTGTCAAATGTAGAGTTACCACGTAACATTCAAAATGTTAACTTAGAATCTTTTTTGAGTATAAACTTGTCAGAGGTATAAACTTTATGTAACTTTCAATATGTTAAGTTCAAATATGTTGCAGTTTAAATTTGTCAGGTGTAGAGTCACCACGTAACATTTAAGATGTTAAGTACGAATCTTTCAAAGTATTAATTTGTCCGTGGTAGAGTTACCACGTAACTTTCAAAGAGCTAACTTAAATTCTTGTGGAGTATAAACATGTCAGAGGTATAAACTTTATGTAATTTTCAAAATGTTAAGGTCGAATCTTTTGCAGTTCTAAATTGTCAGATGTAGAGTCACCACGTAACATTCATAATGTTAATATAGAATCTTTTGAAATGTAAATAAGTCTGATGTACGTAACTTTTCAAAAGTCAAGTTAGAACAGTTACAAATATTTAAAGTACAAATTGGTCGTATGTTTTAGAAGGTATCAAATGCGGTATTTCCGTATAATGTTTATGGTAAACTCGGTTAACCAGGCAAATGGAAGTTTTCAATGTTTTCAATGTTTTCAATGAGTTTCAGTAATGATATCACTGGCTCCGTTTAACCTTTTGGCCCATATGGCAAAAATTCAATGTTATCACTCGGAATGAGTAAATTTGTTTTCGACGACCATATTTTGTATAGTAAATATCTCCGTAATTTAACTCATTAGCCTTGCGGGCCTGTAGAGTCCATTGTTTATTTTTTTTTATATTACTATCATATACAAATAGCCTCTCTAAACTGTACATTGTATGAATAACTCATTTTCCATTTTATGTATCCTATTCAAATTTTTTGTTAACATCAATAAAACTACACCATGTTATTTTTTTGAAACATTTCGTCATAATTTAGTTTTCTGCCCTTGTTATCCTTCTTGGCGTCCTAAATATTTTTGAGTACAAGTCAAGGACATTAGTAGTAAACAGGCTGTTTACTTGTATCTTGCATTTTCTCACCGCCCTCTGCAAATCCTGCTACCTTGTTATTTTTAGTTTAGTTTTCTTATTGTGCGCCAGCCTTAGTCTTCTAGGAAGAGTAAGGGCGACGTCACACAATATTAGTACTCACACTCCGATATCGAAAGAATACGCTTTTTTGTTATCTCCACTTATGCTGAGATCAAATGTTTACTAGAGTGGGCTGTGGATGAAGAACAAATTACACTATTTCTATATTCTCACTAATTTTTTTTTTCATGAAAAGCAAGAAGCCACTCTAGCATGCAATCTCTTCTAGTTCGTCATTATTCATAGCACTTCTTTCACTTGTTCATCAATACATCCTGATTCCCGGTGGAGAATGATTCTGGTCATCATAAACAAAACAAAATAAGCTTTTGTACTGATCAATTAACTCAGTTAAGTCAAGGGTGCTCCAAACAGACGATAGTTACTGTATTCGATATTTTTATTTCGATTATAGTAGGGTACCGATATTCTTCTTTCGATACTTTTATTGAGTACAGTATCGATGCGTTTCTTCCTAAACCACTTCCCTAATCACTGGCATTATGTTTGCGAAGGCAGCTTTCACAGCAACTAGTAATTAATCAATAATTTCGTAGTGACCTGCAGCCACTTTCTCTTTGATGCATTCCCACAGACTGTTGTCTGGTGTGGTCGAGTCAGGACTTTGTGGAGATCATGGCAATGATGATTTGGATGGCCAATCCAACTTTGTGGGAAGTTTTCATTAGGATGTTATAAACAACTAGCGTGAAATGGGCACGCGCACCGTCGTGCTGAAATCATACCCGCTTCATAACTCCATTATCCGTCAGTTGGAGTACTAACCAATTCCAAATAATTTACAGATAGGTTGTTCCTTTAGAGGTATCTTCGAAATATATGGTCCAATAATATAATTTGCAGCAACAACTGCCTACAACATAGCATGTGATGTATTTTTATCAATCTACACTGTGAAATGTGGATCATACTTTGCCCAAAAAACGGCATTGCTTTTGCGCATGCTGCTATAGGAAGCATACTCATCCGTCAGGAAACCTCTTCTCAAAACAAAGCTGTTAGAAACTTCTGAAGCAATAAAGTACATGGTTCGATACGTTTATTCATACCAGAATCACTAGATTCCATGATAAGAAGAGGTAAATGGCTTCACAAATAATTCCTTCTTATTGTGAAATTGGTAGGCCAAATTATGATGTTCACTTCCGGGTAAATTTACGAGGCTACCTTTCGTTAGATGTGGCAACTACAGCACTTTAATTGAATCTGTATACTGGTCGACTAATTCTAGGACTACTATTTTTGACTTTGCCAGAACCAAATATTTATTTCAAACAAAGGTTTCCTTTGTTTGAAGTGGCATCCGAAATATCAGTAGCAACTGCGTCATAATTTGTGGTGCTGTCTGCCTAGTATGTGATATTTCGTGGACCCAAACACTCCCAAACAAGTGCTCTTCAATCGTAAAGTTTCACATATCTACCATCTTATTAACACTTCATTACAAACTCTTGTTCACGGCTGAAAATCCTTCGCTATACTGGCACGAATTTATCCAAACAGTCAATGCTAAAAATAATTTGTTTGTGGTTATTATTGGTGATAAAATATGCTAAGGGTCACCAGATGGCACTCCAAGTAATTATACAAATTAATTATAATATATATGCATTTCGTAAGATCACTTATTATCATCATACACACCATATTTGTATATTTATATATCTATATAATATATATACATACACAAATATACATATAGATAGGTACACATATATACACATATGAAAAATAAACTTATATATTTATATATATATATAAATAAACTTATATATATTTATATATATATATATATATATAAATAAACATATATACTATATATATATATATAAATAAACATATATTATATATATATAACACGATTTAGCAAGACGTGCTTAGTACAATCTTATTTTAATATATTTATTTTATAGCCTTTGTGTAAATGTATCTTCAAGATCCAAATACCACCACAAGACCAAAATCCTAATATCACCCTGAGCAGTCTTTATTTTCAGGGTATATAAGGGTATACGCCGTACACCCACCCTTTTTTTATACTTAATTTAAGTTTTGGTTATGTTATTATATATATTTGGAATGAAAAAATATTTTCCATACAAAGGAAAGAGCTATAATGGAGAAAATGATGCCATAGCACCTTGCACAAAATAATGTGAACTATTCAATTGACAGTATAGTTGAATAATCAATTGTAGACAAAAAAATTTTTAGTAGTGGCCCCGATTGTGACCATCACTAACGGCAAGCAGTTGTGCTCAACTCTTTTATCTATTGTAGTGCTGCAGTCATTAAGTAAACGAGGCGTATTCGGCTGTAAGTAGAGCTTTACTGTAATATGTGATTTAAGTTCATATTAATCTGCTAATTCATAGTAAAAATCAGAAATATTTCTTAATTAAATAGCAAAATGCATAAATGTATATATATATATATATTATATATGTATATTATATATTTAGTATATTATATATGTATATTATATATAAAATATATTATATATATGTATATTATATATAAAATATATTATATATATATATGTATATTATATATATAAAATATATATTATATATAAATATATAAAATGAAGAAAGTATCTCATTTTTTCTCAGTCCCAATGCACAAAATAAATAAATTTGAAAACCCCGAATAAATAATTAATTAATCCGAATTGACTGCTGTTTCTTTCTCAGCTTCTAGTAAGTCAGAGGAACAAATGGAGCAAATGTGCCCTTCCTTTCTGTTTTACTTTAGAGAAAAAGATTGAATTCTGTGAATAATATGTTTGGTTATGTTGTATAAAAGATGGAAATATTGGTTGTAGTGCTGGCTGAAAAGTTCAAACACTTAAAACAGAGGCAAGAATGTGACTGAAGATAGAAAAAGTATGGGCCAATTGTGAAGTATCTCATTTTGGTACAATCCAAAGCAACTGCTGACATCTTTAACAATCAAAATATTTATACACAAAGAAAGTGCTGGTCACAAAACTTGTCTGAAAACAGTGGAAGAAACAAATAAAGAAGCAATTGAGAAAGGGTTCCTGAAACCTCCTTCACGCCAAAAAGAGACACTGCCAACATATTTCGCATGGCTTATAAAGTAGCAAAAATAAACCAACACTCCAATAGTTTTGAATTAGAAATTGACCTACAATAAATAAACAGTATTGATATGGGACGAATACGTGAGTCAAACAAATGCTTGTACTGATATTTTCAATCACATTAGCAAGAA
Source organism: Timema douglasi (assembly GCA_901482245.1). NCBI lineage: Eukaryota > Metazoa > Arthropoda > Insecta > Phasmatodea > Timematidae > Timema > Timema douglasi. The sequence goes on from CABEEJ010004392.1 coordinate 31,910, forward strand.
AATGAAAACTAACTTGGTCAACATAATTGTAAATTTCAAATAAAAAATATTAATAATCATTGATGAGGATTTTAGACAGAGGTCTATATTGATCTTGTATGTCCATGCAATGATTTCTGGTTGTGAAATGACCACACGAGTTTATTTATTTATTGACTTTATAGAATTAAATGATTAATGGCGACTGGGATTTTCTCTGCTTTGATTTGCCACCCGCTATCTATCGGATTGACAGAGGAATACCTAAATGCATATTTTGTTTCTGTTGTGTGTTATGGTGTGGCGGTAATACTTGGATTTAGTGGTGGAGTTAATAGATTATAGTAAAATAAATTTCCATAAATAATAGTATGGCACTGCGCCAATCATAGTCTTTAATTATCTGTCCAAGATACTGTGAAGGCAATTTCTGGAATCAACAGATTCAAATAATTTATTTTACAAGTTATACTTTATTTACCATGAATTACCAAAAAATAGTCGAAAGCTGCAAGAATTTACATATTTATTAGAGATGCACCTTTTGCAAGTTGGACGAATACTAAGCATTTGTTGGATAGTATACAGTTTTCGTTCAGTGTTTGCAATTTGGCAGGATTACAAAGCATAGCTGCATCATTTTACAAATGCTAAGGATGATTATTCCAGAGACAGAAAATATAGGTGCATGTATGAGGGATTGTTGAAGAAAATTACCACAGTTCAGTTTATTTTAGACCTAAGATTGATAGGTGATACACTTAAAGATCTTTAGAGCTGAATCTGAAATTGCAAGAACGTTCCAGAAATGTATGGTGCCAATAAAGCGATTACATGTTTTGCTAAAATCTTGAAGAGAGACAAATAAATCCCTGGACCATTTTTAAAACATCACTCAGCTATTGACACAAAAAGCAAATAAATAAATAGAAATACTCAACTTTCTGCAGCCATAACTCAGATTTAGAGTTAATCATAAATATTTTTCAATTAAGTATTGTTTATCAATTTTTGTAAATATCTCCACCTGTAACAAAGACTATTGTATTATAAGACTAAAAAAAAATCTGGGCTTTGATATTTCTGTTGGATATTAAATGATTTTGAAGCTAAAAACAGCGTTAAAATACATGATTCATTAAAAGAAAAAGTTTAACCCCTAATTTTATAGAAAAAAACACTGGTCCTAGGTAGACTATTTTAAAACCATTTAAACAATAAAAACCATTTATATTTAAAATATTAAAAGCAAGCGTAAGAATTTTATTTGTGTTATTTTGTAAATAGCTTTAAGTTGAACTGAAACCTATTTAATTAAGGGGTAACTGCGTCTAGCTTAACAAACAGATGCAATCTCACTATCTAAAATATAAGAAATATTATATACATATATATTATAATAGAAATATAGATACAAGTTTGTAAACTCCCAAACTTGCCAACAGTTTCTCTAGTATTATAAGTTTTTTCAATACAAACAGAACCAATTGTACATTAAGAATCCCTTTATTATTGAACACAATACATTTAATGGTGAATGTGTAACCCGTTTGGGAATAGATAACTTGACTAATTAGTTATAAAATTAATACGCACAGACCCGAATGTGTTGATATATTATATATTTCTTTGTGCAGCCCCAACGCAGCTCGTGTGCCGAAAGCGTCCTTTGCTACCAGGAGGTGGTACTCGCCTCGCTATGTCCCCTACCAAACGCACGGTACTATCTATATTAGCCAGAGCCAGGGCAGCTCAAGGCAAGGAACTTCCGGACTATCACCCCGTCACTAACGGGTGAGTTGGACCTGCACTAACCACATAATAGTATGAGTAGTAGTAATAGTAATAGTAGTAGTAGTAGTAGTAGTAGTAGTAGTAATAGTAGTAGAAACTAGTCTCACTACATATTCCCCCAAACGCAAGATGCTGGCCATATTGGCTCTAGCCAGGCCTACGACCGCTAATAAACTTCTAGTCTTTCATCATGTCACTAGAGGGTGAGTGGATCTCTGTACTTTAACATGGGTTGACATTATTTAACCTCATCTCCTTTTCATTCTGAGTAGACTATATTATATCTATCTTCTTTGTGTTTTTCGATTTCCATCAAAATGTGGTAATCACGTGATACAGGAGTTTGTTTCTTTCTATATAATCACTGGTGACATGCATGCCTAAAATGTTTTTGGAACTGACAAACTATGGAGAGAGATTGTTCTGGCGAGCGGAAGCAGGCTGCGGCTTCTTGATTGAAAATTAATTCTTGGAGTATCATCCTCATTTCTGACTGTAATAAGAACTCTCACTTAGAGTGGCATGGATAGGGTTGTGGACGATACTAAATTTATTCTTTAGGCTTATTGTTGATATCAGGATATTTTCCTATTATGGCAATGATATTTTATGAGAAAACTGAAAGGTGATTAAAGTAAATTAAGACCTACAATATCTTTAAGTTACATAGGTGATAATTTGTTTTGAAAATTAATATTTTTACTATTGCTACGCTTCTTTCTATAAGGCCGTTCTATTCCCTTCACAAGCAGTCCCACGAATCCATCATATTATTATTATTATTATTATTATTATTATTATTATTATTATTATTATTATTATTATTATTAGTACCGCATTTTACTACCCATTCGGGTTATACGTACTTACACTAATGTGTAATGGTAGGGTGATTGTGAGATGAAATGGAGGACCTAGAGCTTAACGTGGTATCCGAACCACGGTGGAGGCCTGTCATTCCACACATTCACAAGTTGTGAGCAATACACGACTTGTCAGAGGTGAAGGAAGGGTTTGGTAATCAGATAAATCTGTGCCGGGACCGATGATTGAACTCCGGACCCCAGCACAGAAGTTTGACACCTTACCCCTAGACCACCAGGTCACAATCCATCATATTAACTGACTTAATAAAACCAAGAGTTATCTCCGTCCATTGATAAAATAATTATTCGTTCTCAATTTCTGAAATGAAATATAATTTATTATTTACTACTAGCAGTAAAAGCCCAGAGATACCAGTATAATATTAGTGGATTGAATTATGTGTCTCCAAGGGGAAGAGTTTAAATATAATAAGAGTCTCTACTATATTCAATACTAGCTGTATAACGCGTTCTTCACAAGGGTAAGCCGCATCAAAATTATATCACATTATATCTTCTAACATTTGGCGACCAACATTTTCAATGTTTCTCCTTGTACAATCTTGAACAAATCATGTCAACCCATAGGCAGTTGTTCTCATCAATAAATTCAATCTCTGAACCATCTTACTTAACACCTTAAACGAATGCATAAACGAAAGAGATATTTGCCTGAGTAAGATCATACAATAAGTGAAATGAAGTAATACACATGGATACAAAACATGTAAAAAGTAGCATAACGATTAACCAAGGAGCATAAGTCCATTTTCCGGACCCCTTTGATTAGAATACAAACTTTCCAAATTTTATGATATTTTGAGTGATTTTTCAAATTTTAAATTTCATTAATTCAGATATCATTCGGTTATTTGGAAAGGTATATTTACTTACAAGTCAAATTTCAATTTTACTTTACACCGAGAATTCTTTTTTTTTTCTAATAGTTTAATAAATTGTAAGGCACACATTACTTGAAAGCTATTTTGTAACTACCAATATTTAGTATTATTTTATTTTTTATCATTTTGGGCATTTGTCTTTATTGTTTGAAAGTTTTCAAATTTCCTTTCATGTTTAGAAAAGTTTTTTCTCTTAGTTTTTAAACCCTTAACTCTCCTTAAACAAGGATATTGATTTGAAAATTAAAGAAAATACTCGTACTTATCTATTTATCTGTAAAATTTCTAATATCTAACAAACCAAAATTTTTATTTATTTTGAGTTTTAAAATCTCTTCTCATTCCCTACTTCACCACCACCTCCCATTTTTAATTTTAAGTTTTAATTAAAAATGTTTTACTTTTGGTGTGTTCTCCTTACAATTTTGCCAAATTTCAATTTTCTTATTAGTGTATAAGAGGTTGATGAAATTAGTTTTGGAAATTTCAGGCTTAGACTATTTCCTGTAGTCCCATTTCAAATTTTTAATTCTTCTGGTTTTTAGGGTTTACCCCTTTACATTCATTAACCAAATTCAATTAGCTACTATACCAAGGAATGTTTTATATTTTGGAAACATTTGACGAAAACAACTCTCCTTTTCCTGCCATTTAATATTGAAATTGAAGAATTCTCAAACCTTCTTTACATTTTGAGGTTCCCTACAGATGCTTGAAAAGCTTCGAACTTCTTTGGTTTCTGGAATTGTCCCTCTACATGCCTTGCGAATTTAGATTTTTTACCACATCTAATAGTTATTTTAATGTTAGAACCTCCCCTTATACCTGACCTATATCCCGGAGTCCCATATGAATTTTAAGATTTCTGTACTTGAGTGTTTATTTGGAAATGTACCTTTACTTTCATGCCTAGTTTAAATAATTAACCTCTTCTAATTTTTATTTTAAATCATATTCTCAAAGCAAGGTTTTAACATTTCTCGTTTTACTATATTTTTAAATTTCTCTATTTTTCTGCCAAAAGTCAGCTTTCAAGCTAATCTTGAAGTGTCTTTTCTTTTCTGAACCGATTTACATTTAGTTATAATTTATATATAGAGATACCATGGTTATGGGGAAGTATATCGGATAGCTTCTAAACATTACAAATCAGTTTCCACGTATTTAGTCTTCAGGCTAGTGATATAGAGTATGTTTATAAGTTTGTAATCGACATGACTTAAATTGAGTTTTTTTTTTCTATTTTATCATTGTAATGTTTTGCAATTGAAAGTGACACAACGATTTTAGAAACGTGTTTTGATGAGTGAGTAATCAATAAGATACAAGTGATGACGGCCAGAATGTCTTGTCAACATTGCTCTTGGAAATCAGCCCAAATTATGATATAAATAGTTCTATTTTTTAAGCTAACAAGACTGACAATTCACCATTGTTTCTAAGGAGGTCAATCTACACGTTTTGGGGGCTACACGGGTTTGGAAGCCGGATCTTTGAGTACGGATGCTTGAAGCTACCACCGTGCCCAAGGTACCGAGGTTCATAACCATGAAGGACCACCTAGAGCATCAGTCAGGCCATTGGTTAAGCATTCCATACTATACTTCGTTCTGTCCCTAAATATTGACTAGGTAATTGGACGCCACGAGCCATTTGAACCGCTGGTACAATCTCCCGATCTCAGAACTTGTGAATTCTGGTTGTGGGTTCACATGAAGGGAATAATGTCCTCCCAACAGCACAATATGAGAGAACATCTGTGGAATACTATTGTGGCTGCTGGAAATATGCAGCACATCTTCGAACTAACCTGAGTTCAATGGTGGACTCTTCTAACATCTCCTATTGTCGTAGGACCCTTTCGTATGCATTCAACTAGAACGGAAGGAGGTAGCGTGGTCCAGGCCTTGAGGCATATCATGGGTTCAACCCTAGTTGAATTAAGTCATATTGGGAGTTGAACTAGGTGGCGTCACTAGAAATCATTGGTAACAATGTGCATTCCAGTATATTCCAGACAACAATTACATAGTGACATTAACAAATAGCAATAAAGTTAAATGGTGTAGTACTTACATATTGCACCCTTGGTGAAGTTGCAATGTGACAGGACTTCGAGGGAGGGATATCCACTATCAGAGCTCTTGAACCATTATTATCCCTCTAAAAGATCACGACCCCGAAGTTTCCCAGATCGTGTCTTATATATATATCTACCCTCAAACGAACTTTTGATATTCCACGCCCCAAAGAAACATAGAGATAACGAACTCGGTTCGGGCGGAGCCAACAACATAGGCCTTTAAAAAAAATGAAAATGGTCTGAATAAATATCAAATGTTTTACTTTCACAAGACTACATGATCCTGTGCAAACCACGTGATGTCGGGGAGTCATAGTCCATCCAAGGAAATTATAACAATTAAACATGCGATGGTTTTCTAAGGAGGTCCTCGGGTTCGTGTCACACTATGAACGTGCAATATTCCACCGCCCATACGAATTAAAAAAACTCTACTACATAGCATTAGTCTCTATCTCACCTGTCCCAATCAGTCTCTTGATAAAGAAGTGGTCCTGGCAATATGTTGTTATGAGACTTTTAGTTTATTTTTCAGTGTAACTTTCACTGCCCCACCTTATTGTGTACAATTATGAATCACCCTATATAAAAGTGTAAAATGTTGTCCATAGTACACATCTACTATTTTCCCTAAGTAATTATACAAAGTCTTGGATTGTTATTGTATTTTTGTTCAGCACCCTCCACACTCATAATCACACCGTTTAAGACTTCAAGCTCTAAATATCTATTGATGTAAAAACTATTCCCAGCCTGGTCGTACCCAAACTAATGGTTTGCATGACAAAACACAAGACCATCATACCATATCTACCCAACCTCTGGGCCTAGGGAGTTGCCATTTAGGTGGGTCTAGCCACGGGAAACAGACGTGGACCAGACTGACACCCAGCGCTCCTCCCCCTCCCACTCACAACATACTCATGGACAAGAAATAACATACAAATAGCATACAAAATAATTGAAAATGTTTATTTGCAATTTTAGTTAAATTCATTTTAATTTGTAGTAAGGATAAATATGAAATTAGTATTACAAGAAACGTGCTTGATAGAAAGACAATTGATTGATACACTTATTAAGTCAATTAAACAATATATGTTAGCAATCAATCAATTGTCGTCCCATCAAGCACGTTCCTTGTATTACAAAAACTTATTTGCAGACAATTCCGGATAAAGAAATATCACTAAGAGCCATGTCATCAAGTCAGTCTTTAACCGGAGGTCGAGGATTCTAGAGATACTTCTGACAAGAAAATATTAAACAGCTCTATGCAAGTGTAAACGAGCTAATATGTTGTATTTCCAAATGGCGTAGCAATTTAAACAGCACAAAAAAATAAAATAAAATAGTTTCACGGTGTTAAGAACATTTGTTTATAATTTTAAAAAATTGTCTATACTCTCTGAAAATGACTAGAATTATTTATAATAAAATATAAGTGAGAAAAAAAAAGTTATTAGCTTTGGCCATTTCCTACAGTCATATCTTGAACTGGTTAGCCAATGCCAAACCTGCTGGTAGATAATTATATATTTCATAATTTGACTGAATTTAGTATTCAAAGCTAGAAACGGATCATCATTTCGTGAACGAACTATTCTATGTGTTTTGGTCATAATATTTGCATACTTCATCCTCTATATAATAATTAACTTAAACATATGATTTTTAATCATTTTATGGATTATATTTTCAATAGTTAATAAGATTAAATCTAAAAGTTTCTAAATGAAAAATACGCACACTTATATAGTTTATATAGCCACAAAATAAATCACCTTCAATCATTTATTTATAGTGAAATAATTTTTAATTCAAGGCTAGTAGTTCAAATAAACAATTCGAAAGAAAACACAAACAAGCTTGGAAGAACCAATTTAATGATAAGTTAAAATTGTATACACCACGATAACCTTTTTTGAAACTAAAATCTAACACAACAATTTATTTCACACAAATTGTTAATTCTCAAATTTCTCCAAACTGTTATTTAAAACCCCTCTTGTCCTTAATTTAAATGAAAAAAGTTTTCTCTCCTACAAATCTAAGTGACACAAACAGACATGTGTGGGGACCTAAACCAAAAACTCAATTACGCAAATTACAAGTGGATTATATCGTTTCTCTTTGATGTTTCAAAGTGAACGAGCCAAAAGGTAAATCTCGGAAAACGTTTCCTAATGGCGTTTTACGTTGAATGTTTGTTCTTAGCTACTGTTAGAACGTTGATTGGCAATTACGTGAAAGATACTAGCATTAACGGCCTCCCTCACCGCAAAGCTTAAGACGATCTATTGAATGTGTGTGGGTTTTAAATTAAATTCAAGATTCTAACTCATTACTAGAGAGAGATTTGGTTGGAATTTACATAGTGACGGAACTTTACAATGTTGGAAAATATATTATTACTAGAAATTAGCATAGACATTATAAAACCAAACGAATAATTTAGTTTGTATAATATTTTCATATATATATATATATAAATATATATATATATATATAGAGAGAGAGAGAGAGAGAGGTTTTAATGACTCTAAATGAAAATTATTATATTGTACCCTTCATTTAGCTTGTGAGGAATTAATTAATCTTATATTTCATTATTCCACTATGATATACCTTACACAATATGCTCAGTGTAAGCCACCAAAGAAATACTACTACCTTTCAAGGTGAGCCTAATGTACATATAAATGTTTTAAAATAAATAATAATTAATATGAATTATGTAATACGTAAATATATATTCATTGCATTTCTATCGAAACTTATTAGAATTCATGATCATCTTAGATAATAAATCAATCTACAGTATACAATTACAGTATTAAGTATGTGTTTAGGAACCATTGACTTGTTATTATTAGATGTTCCATCTAATGACAAGTCTATTCCTTTTTACAGTGAAATTAGTCCACCAAAATGCTCTGTCCTCTGCCTTCGCCTTGAGCTCCCAGAATTTTGTTCTTTCCTTTAAGTCATCTAATATTTGAATCCTCCTTCTTCCTAAGCTCCTCTTTCCTTCAACCTTTCCTTCTACGACGTCGTACTGAAGACAGTTCCTACAAAGCACGTGTCGGATCCTGTTTGCTTTGTACCGAAGAATCACATCCAAAATGGTTCTCTTCTCTATCACTATTCAGGGACTTCTTCATTTGTCACCCTGTCTGTCCACCTTATTTTCTCAGGTCTTCTCCAGCCCCACATTTCCAGATTTTGCTAGTATTTATTTTCCATCTTATTATGAGTACATGTTTCAGCTACATACAGCTCTTGTCTCCAAATATAGTAATTCATTAGTTTCTTCCAAACACAGCTTGTAGAACTGCAGTAATATCTATAGTCGTATTGAAAGCTTCCTTGGCCATGGTGATCTTCGACCTAATTTTCTTGGTGATGTAGACATCCTTGGCAATCAGACTTCCCGGGTACTTGAACTACTGTAAGATTTACAACACCTGGATTCCTATTTAATATTCTGCGGCTCTTCATTTTTTGAAATCAACATCTATATTGACTTCTCAAAGTCGATCTCTATTTCATATTATATTCCCATCTCTAACACCTGGTCCATCATTTCCTTCAACTCTTCTTATTTTTGGCCATCATTCATTTATAAAATTTAACTCAAGAACGTGGCATGTTAATTTATATATTGTCAATTTAACTGATTACCAAACCCTTCCTTCACCTCTGACAAGACATCTTGTGAATGTGGGAAATGCCAGGCCTCCACCATGGTTCGGATTCCAAGTTAAACTGTAGGTCCTCCATTTCATCTCACAATCACCCTCACAATCACCCCACCATTACACATTAGCGTAAGTGCGTATAACCCGAACGGGTAGTAAGACGCGGTGCTAATAATAATAATAATTATTATTATTATAATTGTAATAAGGGCTAATTTATTATTTCTTCATGATAAATATAAGGTTATAACGCCCATTGAGAGCTAAATGAGACCCTGGTTCTATTAAATATATTATTAGAAATAGCCCAGTACTTTTATATGTTTTTATGCCATCCATATTTTATTGATATTTGAACTTGGCGTTGATGATGTAGTCTGTGTCAAGTCATATTTTAAGCTAATTTTGTAGTTATTTTTATGATTAAATTATTTAATAGCGCATATTTCTTCTGTTTAGATTTATCTAAGAAATAATTCATACATTATAAAGGACAGTTTTTGAAACCTACCCTCTTTATGTGAGTTTAGAAAATTAAATGAAAATATTTAAATATGATTGTTTTAAAAAAATGCTTTGTTTATTTTAAGATGGGAAAAGGTAATGCTATTCGAGTACAATTTAAGTATATATGAAAGGCCAACTCGGGGTATGAATTACTATAATAATGTGTCGTCTGATGTGCATGCGTTTCTTTCTATTCGAGTTTGACTTTGGTGCGAAACACAAGGACGTCTGGCTGAAATAGTTTAACGTGGTGCTGGTAGCTATGGATACGTGACAGAAGAAAAAAAAACATTAGCGATAAAAAAAAATACAAGTTAAAATAGCTTCATAAATTAATATAAAATAAAACGAAGATAAAAGCAAATATTTTTTGTAGAATACAATTACAGTGAAAAGAATTATTGGTTATTATTCAAAAATACAATGTGGGCTTTAAAATGGCGATAGTTCAGATCCTGGATCTTCAAAAGCCTGAGGTACCAAGACGTGTACGCTGATGATGATTCTAATGATGTTGACCATGAGCAGTAACTTGTGTCACAGATCACACCCAACAGTTATATTGTTGTTAGATTTACCTCAGCAAATACATTCAAACCCACTTTGTTGGAATAGTTGAAAAAGTAGAGGATCAAGAACTGGCTGTGAAATTCATGAGAAAATCAAGTGGACTTACATTTGTGTTCCCCGATGATGGAAACATAGAATCAGTCAATTTAAGTGCAGTAATAGAAATGATCAATCAGCTTATTATGACCAAGAAAAATCTTTACTTACTCTGGGAACATTGATAAATCGGTCCTAAGACCTACAATTTATTTTGTAGTAATTGCCCACTTAATTTAAAATCATGTGTGTAACTTTATTTAAGTTTGCTAACCTAATTATTTGTACAGTGTATTATTAAAATTTAACTTCTTATTTATTCTAATCTAACTAGCTCTACTTAAATTTTTTCCACTTTTAGTGTATGGTTAATCCCTTGTTCATACTATTTAAATAAACCACCTTTTTACCTATTTAAACCATTGTGTTACATGCGTGGAGCACGACATGAATTTTTTTTTTTCACTTTGGAAAAATGTAAATATTAATATCTATTATCTCGATCATTAAGATAATGCTATTATTAGACGTAAGACATACTTGTAAACTCAATATATATCTTCCCAGGAAAATATTATATTAATATTATTTTTTTAAACAAAATGTAAGTTTTTTCGGTATTGAACCTTATTAAATTTACAAAATATCAGTGATCCTTGTAGATAAAAAACCTAACACATAAATAATATAACCATAACTTTATCCTATGTATAAACAACTCCCCCAAAATTTCTCCCCCTAGCCGCCATTGCGAGGATCTATCAACAGCATGAGTTGTGCACCCTGGAAAACAAACTCATTACCAAATATTCAACTTTAACAGTCATTAAACAGTAACACTAGTAACCCCTTAAATAACCTAGACCACAGGACCCATGTTGGAGACCCTTAGAACAAATTATGGAAATTAACTCACCAAACACCCCTTTCTTAACAGTGTCTTAACTTCAGAATACTATGAAATGATGGAGAAAGTAAAACTATGAGGAATTGCACATAGAGAACAAAATTCTTTGGTTGGAATCTAGACAATGTGAATCAATATTTTTAACATATATAGTACACTACTTTGTGAATAAATAATAATAATAAATCTTCATGTTTTATGTATAATATATTATATATTTTAACATTTTTCATGTTATTCCCAATTTAGAGACGTCTGATCTAGATACAGGTCAGAACCTAACAACATAATGAAATTTAATGAACCATACTAGATAATATTTTATCCATTTAAAAATATTATATTTAAGTTGTTTTATAGGTGATTCGAAATTTAATCAAAATTAAATATATTATTTGCTCCCAATGATTATGTTTAGCACAATTTTAAAGTATTAGTTAAAGAAAATCATAAAAGTAAATTTCCAAATTTTGTAGAAGAATTCTTGTGAATTATTGTTGCTCTTGGTCCTCCATGCTTTTTCAGTAACCATACAATTGCAATTAATTGTTTTCATAGGCATCCAATATCTGTTGCTCTTGTCAATAAATTATATTTGATGTACTTAATTCAAACAATGTTTTGAAATATTAGTTGAGATCAGGAAAGGAAAGAAATCATTGATGTTTGTTGATCTGGTTGAAAATAACAGACAATAAATATATGCTCACTTATTTAGATTTTCAGGTTTTGTCAGCTATTATTAAAATGTAAAAAATACTTCTAATTTAAATAAAAACTCATGCAGAATTTTTATTGCAATAATTACTATCAAAAAATATAGACTAATTTTTAAATTGACTGCCATAGCAAGCAAAGAAAAACATAGACCATTTTATATTTATTTTAGAATAGTATCTTCCAAAATATCTTATGAAGATATTTATAGTACCCACTCTTCTATATTTAAATATAATATATATAATTACGTTATTTACTTACATACCTATTTTCTTCTAAGCTTTATATTCTTTATTTATATATTTACTAACAGATTATACCATCTATATTGTGTGAACACTATCTTTATTCGGTTGAAAAAACAATTGATTTAAAAGCGGCAGTTTTTCAATGATATTATTTATAATAATTATTTATTATTTCACAGAAAATTAATTAATGCAATCTATATAATGGAGACTTGTTGGTGAATCAGTTTTTAGTGGCTATGTGTTTATGAAGGAATCGCTCTTTAACATAGTGAAAATGTATTTGTGACATATTTAAAATTTAGTATTTTTTATCAAAAAACTACATGTTTAATATTATTACATTAATTTTATGTTTGTTTTATATATTTTTTGTTACTATTGCTTATCTATCGGGCTACCTAGCAATATGTTGTTTGATAGATAGATCCAAAGCAGGTACTTTTTTGTTTCCATATGCTTCTAAATAGAACGTTTTTAAATTTATTTTGAAATAAATTATTTTGTAACAATTATAAATATAATTGGTAATAGTTTCCTACTTCTGAAATGATAACTAAATTAGCCCTACAACTTATCTTTAAATAAACATAAGTTTATGGTCTTTACACAGCTTAGATAGCTCTAACATAACCATATAACTCGAATGGGTTTAAGACATAGTGCTAAGAAAAATTACGTCTAGTTATCATAAAAGGATTCTAGGTCCTCAAGTGACATAATGTACATGTAGTTATTTGTGGAAAGTTTATTAAGTTATGTTTTTCTAGTCTGAGCCTTGATTTTTCCATAATCCTGAAGAATCAACATCGGTGAGATCTGAGCTATTGTTCATCATAATTATATTATAACCGTCCATATTTTTTACTAGTACCTAATTTAAGAAAGTAAAATAAAAAAATACTTTCATGTAAATAGTAAATGTATTGAACTATTATTATTATTACTATTAAGTGTTCTGTCTCACGACAGGTCCATTCCTTTTGTCAGTGAACTTAGACAACCACTGCACCATGTCCTCTGACTCCTCCTGCAGCTCCCATATAAATTGTATACAACTTAAAATATTCAACCGTATAAAATGATTGTTATCAAAAAGTATATGTAAATTTATAATTTTTTATTTTGTTATTTATCTTATTATCAAACAAAAAACACTATTTCATTAAATCATCCTATTAATTCCTCTGTGTGAATTAATATGTATACCTCATCCTTTAGTGTTTTGCTTTAACTGCTCATTACTATTTAGTGTTACATTTATTTTGATATGATATAGAGTAAATTTGGTGAAGGTTAAAATTGATATTTAAAAATAAATGAATATTTAGTTCATTTTTGTCTAAAAAAATAATACCCGCCTCGGTGACGTAGTTGGCTAACGCCCTTGTCGTATTGAGCTCGACCGCTGAGGACGGGGAGATCGAGGTTCGAATCTCGGTAGGGTGAACTGGGGGGGTTTTTCCTAAATGGTTTTCCACTCTCCCNTTTTCCACTCTCCCTTCACGCAAATGCGGGTTCACTTCCTCTAATTAAACCTCCCCAATTCCTAATCCATTAGAGTAATTAGTACTCAAAGCATATAACCCGAACGGGTAGTAAGATGCGGTGCTAAATATTATTATTATTTAAAAAAAAAATTAGGCCTTTATATTATCCCCCTCCTAAGGTATAAGAAAGTGCTATATTCTGTGTACATTGTTACCTAAAAAACTCGTAATAATATTTATTAGGTTATGTTAGTGAGTTGAATTAGGTTTTCCCTAACATAAAACCCAATGTCCCCAAGAAGAGGATTCGTAGTGACAGTCCGAGCTTCACGATAAAACAGTAAGATTGAATTCTCCAAAGTGGAACATTTAGGAATGACACCCATATTCTTGTTGTTATATATTATATTTAACACATTATTCAATTAGCATAAATACGCATATACTCCAAATGGGCATTAAGATGCGGTGCCCTAAAATACAACAAGGAAAATTTCAACCTGTAAATGGAGGCTACTTTTAAATAGAGTTTTAAAATGACTATGTTATTTTTATATTAACAGTGAAATTTATATAAGTTAAAACATTGTATCTATTCTAACTATATAATTATATTTTGATTTATTTAGAACCAATGTATCTTTGAGAGAATGGTTTGACATGGAACAGGGTGTTAAGCAAGCTTGTGTCCCTATGATCGTTTAATGTTTTTATAGATAAGTGTTTGTGGGATGCTTGTCAAAACGTGGTATGTGTACAAATGTACTCTGTAAATGTGATAGAGCGGTTTCATGTAGATGATACCGTATTAATGGTTGATAATGACAATAAGTTGCAGAATACATTAAATCGTTTAAATGGGGTGACAGGAAGAATGTATTTTCTTATAAAGGTCACCAAATATATTTTGATAGTTTTTGATAAGGACGATTCAGGAAATGATGAACAGTTTGGTTTAAACCAAAAACTGTTAGAAGAAGTGAATGGTTTTAAGTATCTAGGCAGAATATTTTGTAAGACTGATTGGATAAATGGTGAGATAGACAAATGTATGAATGCATTTGGAGGGTAGTGGAATGTATAAGGACTAATGCAAAGAATGATGTAATAGCAAAAGTCTGATGAAGTTGGCAGCATGTAAAATTCTGCTCACACCAAACCTTTCTACTTTCTTTCGACATCTCGGATGGAAGGTATTGTGATCGTTAAAATAATAGAGTTCGAGATTTTGATAAATGTCAACGTTTCATGACCTCCCGAAACCAAATAAGTGGTTTTCACAATTACGTCCGTCTGTTTATCCACCCATCCGTTTGTACCTTGGTGCTAGAACTAAAACTGAATTTATAAAATGGGTTAAAACTTGCTATCCGGGGTTATCAAAAAGTCCTCCTGAGGGGTTTTTGGAATTAGATAGTCAACACTATATTTAAGGGTAGTTTACTCAGAGGCAAGAGAAAAATAAATTTTCTCAAAGTTCGCTCTAAATATTTTGATTAAATTTTATACATCGACACTTTTTATCATTATAAACAATAAAGTTATCCTCACTATCTCATGAAAATGACTTTGATGGTACTGTATATGGGCGGAAGCTTTCAATTTTAATCATTTCTTTGCAACTATTTGAGATACGAAATAGCTTGTAAATTACTTGTAAAGCTCAAAATCATTGTTAAGTTGTAGTATTATTAAAAATAAAATCGGTATTTGAAATATTTATAAAACCAATAGTTTCTGAGCTATAAGAAAATATATAGGTAGATGCTTTTTAATTCAGGTCTTTGAGATTGAAACAGATTATTAGGCTCTTTGGTGGACAAAGCTGTCTCTCTTATCTCAATTATTCTGTAACAGTATTCCTAGTTCGTAATGCCATAAAGTAATTAGGTAACATTGTGTATTATTTCATTTATGATCTTTGTGGTAGTGTTACTACAGCAATGTATAAATATAATATTTCGTTTCTCAAATCTCACGAGTTTTTAGTAAATGTATATTTTATGATAAAAGTAAGAGAAAGTCTATGAGGTGCACCGTACCATTTATTTATAGATGTGAAGCGTGAGGTATTTTTCGGGAGAAACACTAGAGAAAGGTGAATGTGTCTGGAATGAGATATGTAAGAGGTGTATGTGGAAAAATTCGTGTGGAGAAAGTTAGTGAGAATGAATTAAATATGGAGTTGTTTTTTGAACCACATGCAAGGTTACTTGCCTACCCCGTTAAGGGAGTGTCGTGATTAGGTTTTGTGTATGTTCGCATGTAGAACTTAAACATTTATACAATCACAATTATTTTATAAGATTATAATTGAAGATATTTTAGGATAGTGTGGGAATGTGATTATGTTGTAATTTAGCATCCATACTAAATTTAATAAATTCATATATTTTTTATGGGCTGAAATATTTTTTCACTCAAGCCATTTATATATGAAATTTTTCCAAAGATATTTTAAAACGGTAGACCTACTTCTAATTACACCTCCATATTTACAAATAGTATTCCATTAATACGTATATCGTTAAATTAGAACAAAATAAGTTTGAAATTTAATTAGAACTACAATAATGGTATCAATATGTGTAGGTTTTCATAAAGTTAATAATTAATATCATTTAACTCTCGGTGATTTCAAATATTAGTAAATAGTGCTTCCTAAAGTGTTGAAAACAGAACAGCGTGCTTAATGAAGTAGACCGGTTTATCGTAAATTAGAGAATATGTTTGTGTTGGTTGAAAATCATCGTCCTCAATAATTAACATAGCTACTGCCAAATTATCTAGCAATAAATCATGAAAAGCGTTAAATAATTACAACTGGAGCAGTGAGGTTTAATTATAAAGATAAAACATACTTTCAACTACCTTATTAAAAATGACCTTAGAACTTATAATCCTTTTTCAAATTTGTAAGGATACATTAAATTGTTTCTGGCACAATGAAATAATTTAAAAACTTTGAATATTTTCAGAGAATTAGGCCATATTTTATTTATTTGTCATAAACATCAAACCTATTTGAAGAAGGTATTATATAAATATATATTTGTATCAAATAAACAACTAAATTAATAGCTATGCAAATATTTTGTGGAAACTGATATTTGATTCTTGTGTGTTTATAAGACTATAATTTGATTTTTTAAACTACAATTTTACCCTAGAAGTTATAGCAAATTTTAAAGTAAATATCCCTTTTAATAAATGCTTAATGTTTCTGGATCTATGAATTCCTTAGCAGAATATTTTTCATATTTCTTAGTAAGATATATACTAGCAGTAATTTGATGAATTTGGAGGAAAAACCACTTAACAGGTGCGCTAATATCTAATACCCAACAAATAAAACTTATGTAAAATATTAATAGTATGTATCTAATAGTTATACTTTGTTTATATATTATCTTTACTTCACAGCAAAAGGGAAATTAGAGTTAAATTCTAACCTTAAAACCAAGGCACTATTACAGATTACTACACAGTTACCTATTTTTATAGTTTTTTAGGTTCTGCTATGAACCTGAATAAAACGTTCTTTAATATCTTCACCGAATAGTTATTCAAGAAAGACACACATTATTTATAGTAATCATCAACCATTTATATACAGCTTAAAAATAGTTTAATAATACAGATTTTATCAAATACGTTTTATATTCTATAGCAGCTTACTATTAATAAACTTTCAGATGTGGATACGATGCATTGGCTAAATAGTAAATTAGTTTTAAAACAGCCTAGTGATTCAATAGTTTGTTTCAATCGCCTCAGTTCTTATTTGGCAGTTTAATTGATTCAAATATGAAACAAATTGTTTTGGTAAATAGGGTAATCTTAAGGTGTACCCATCCGCACCACTAATAAATTCGGAAGTTTTAATTTTCATATATTGTATTAAATTTTTACCCTGGTTTAAACTAGAATTTGAATCAGAGTGCTATGTTTCTGGGATAACACTTTTATCAAATTACCTCCCCAAGAATGCAGTTTATTATGTATCCCCAGTTTTAGGGATACAAGGTACTAGTCTAATAAATAAAGTTATACAAATCGTTGAATTTCTAATTTTGCATATTTATTCACTGGTTTGTGAGCTTGCCTATCTGATTAATATATTTTCATATGTCCTCTGCCATTCTGATTTTACTACTTTGTGCACTGTATTTAACGTTCAATTCTCTTATAAGGATTTACTTATGCATCACTTTAAACATATGTGGCCTAACAACACACTTACAATAATCAAATCCACACCATCGAGCACGTGGTGTGTCTAGGTTAATTTTTAGAAAACAACTTATTTGAAAATCTATTTATCGAAATCAATTCACTGAATACAAAACATCTAAAATAATTTTGTTGAAAATAAATTTTTCGAACCATCAATTTTCCGAATGATATGTTTGTCGAAACCACAGTTTTAAAAAATCACTTGCTTGAAAATCAATTTCCCGAAGTGAATTTACCGGAAATAAACTATTCTACAGTCAAATAATCGAAAATGAATTTTTCAAACAGTCAATTTTTTGAAGAATTAATATTGCGAACTGAAAATTGATTATTTTATTCGGAAAATCACTTTATCCAACTGTGAGTTTTCTGGAAGCTATTTTATCGAGTAATATTTTTTTGAAAATATTATCTATTGAAAAAACTATCGAAAAATTTTATCGTAAATTAAGTTTTTCAAAAATATATAAATTGATATTTTAAACTTTCTTAAAACATTAAAACAACAACAAATTAATTTAAATATGTTCTTTAATTTATTTATCTATTGAATATTTATTTTAATAGTTATTATAAAATATCGTAAAACAAGATTTTTCAAAATATATTTTCCAAAATTTTTTATTTTTTAATTCTATGAATGCACAAACCCTTTGTAAACACTAAACAAAATAATCAAATTTATCTTTTATACTTTAAAACAGCACAACTTAGTGAATTGAAATAAATGTATTGTTATTTTTATTGGCTATTTATTTGAATGTTAATATTTTTTATGGATGAAAAGGAATTAAAAACATCTTCAAGGTATTAAATTTCACTAAAAACTATTCTTGACACATAAACTAGTATTAGTAGCCAATGTTGTGTGAAACAGCTCGCAAATAGTCACACACGTTCCCATGTTGGGCCAGCCAGCAATAATTCAACTCAACCTTTTCATGAAGTCTCAGTATTTCTTACGTTGACGAGGAGGTCCCTGCCCACTGATCTACTGCTCAATTCGGACCTCATTGTGAGACTGCTCCATCTTGATTGCTGAGGCGAATCTACAAATACTGGGATGGTTTGCAGAGCTATGTTGTTGGAACCCTCTCTGCCATTCTTCTATATTGTGGTACTTGGGTAGCCCCTGAAGAACACTATCATGACAGTTCCAAATACTGGGATGGCTGCAGAGCTATGTTGTTGGAACCCTCTCTGCCATTCTTCTATATTGTGGTACTTGGGTAGCCCCTGAAGAACACTATCATGACAGCTCCAAATACTGGGATGGCTGCAGAGGTATGTTGTTGGAACCCTCTCTGCCATTCTTCTATATTGTGGTACTTGGGTAGCTCCTGAAGAACACTATCATGACAGTTCCAAATCTGGTGTGCGTAGATTGGAGGGTGGTCTGGATGACCAACCCACACATCTTCAAAATAGTCTATAATATTCATAAAAAACATATTAAATTCTAGTAAGGAACAATATATATTCAGAATTGATAAAAATAGAATCAATAGAAAGAGCAAAATAAGCTGAGAAATTAAGTTGAGAAATTAATTATAAAGATAATATTACAATATTATCTTTATAATTCATTTCTCAACTTAATTTCTCAGCTTATTTTGCTCTTTCTATTGATTCTATTTTTATCAATTCTGAATAGTCTATAATAGGTTGTGCTTCTTGGGGCAGTAGATTGCTATTGAACAAGGAATAAAAAGTGTCCACGACTTCTTCAGTAGGAACAAACAAAAGAGCGGGTAACATACGAAGCTTTAGTGAAATATCGGCATCGATCTCATAAAGTGGATTCAAACCATTTGTTTGAATTTTACGAACATACACGGGCTAAAATGGAAGAAACAGCCACGATGGTTTGTAAGAGGATACTCATCCTTCACTGCATTTATCATTGACATCTCAAAGTCGGTCATAAAGGTCCGGGGGTTAGAAGCTGGCTTTAGCTCCTTCATCTTTCTTAAAAGACGAGTAAGTTCCTTGTCTCTTGTCCGGTGTTATTTGCTTCAAATCCGTGAATAGAACACAACTGCTCAAATAGGGGTGGAACACTCTTGAAGGTGCCGTCAGTATACCAATGCTTGGAACATCCAAGAAGCTGTAAGTTTCTTCGAGTAGAAAATATAAATATGCGGCCATCTTGATGTTCTGAGTCATACATTAAAAACTCTTCTCTATATACAGTTAGCTTGTATTAATCCGGAAACAATGTCACGACGGAAACTAGGAATAGCTAATTCAGCATTTGCTTTCATTTGAATAATTCTTATTGTTCCTTCCATATTCGGCACACTAGGTAGTTTTGCAACGACACTTTGACTAGCTCCACTCGAGACTGAAGCCAAGATACAAGTTGCTGTATTGTCATTATATTCTCTGCATCCACATGAGCAGCGTCCCCCAGAGGATTGTGCTCATTTCTCTTAAAATACTATCGGATTATGTTCTGACTCGCACTCTACACTTTAACATACTTCCAATAAACTCTTTCTTCAACTTGCTTTTATTTGTTATATAAATGACCGTCAAGTAGGAGGTTACGTCTTCCTTTTTCGCTCATCATAAACTGTAATGATTTGACAATTATTTTAAACTGAAAATCAATGTTAACACCCTTTGTTTTAAAGAAGATGGACTTGAATGAGCCTAATGGAATGTGTCAAGCTTCCTCTTCACGCAGTTACAGGAAAGGTAATCACTTACTCCTACCCTCACCCCCTAGAGGGGGAATTACCTACAGTACTCTACACTAATTTTCTAGGAAAAGTATAGTTGGCTTAAAGTAAAATAATGTTTTAATGAGAAATGCACTTTAAAATGTGTTAAGATCAACCACAACCGTTTGTAAGTTATTTCTTAATATTATTTCTAAATTATTTAAATTACTAAGCCTTATATAGATAGTTAGAATTATATTAAAATTCAAACTTATCGTTCAAATATTTATCATTGAAAATCTGTTTAAAACATTTATTTTGAAAAATTGATTTGTGGTAAATTCATTTCCGAAAAACTTATCGTTCGAAGAATGTATAGATTGAAAAATTAATTTTCAAAAAAATTATTTTGAAAAACTTATTTTGGCGAATTGATTTTCGTAAAGATGTTTTGGAAAAATTATTAGTTAGAAAAATCGCTATAAAAAGAAATTGGTTTTCGAATAATTTAATTTTGAAAAACCTATTTCTGAAAAAATTTTGTTCGGTAATCTTGCCGGCTACTGCATGTGGTATGGTTAAAAGGCTCATTTAGGCTGTTTTACCGATGATTGGAATGTAATGATATGGTTGGGTGAATTAAAAATATATTTATACTAAATATATTCCTTGCAATCTGTCCATTAAATTGCTGGTAAATTTAAAATAAAATATTTTTACTTCATCATTCCTACGTTATCAGCCTGGTTAAAATTCTTAGAGCCAAAGCTGGTAATAAGACACGATGGAAACATCTTCAACATTAAACATCAAGAACGATATTAGGAATTGGTATGTCTTAAAATCTATGGCTAAAAGGGAATGTTGTCAATGCATTTCTCATATCTGGATACACAATTTAACACTTTTTATTTTTTCTCGACACCTCGGAAAGAAAATATTATGATCTTAGCAAAAATCTAACTCAATATTTTGATAATTATCGACATTTCATGACGCCCTGAAAAAAAAAAAAAGAGTTGTTACTGCGATGCCATCTGTATGTCTGTCTATCCCCCGTACCTTGGGCTTGAGCCGAAACCATTTTACCAATTTTGCCAAAACTTGGTATCTGAGGTTTTCATCAAGTCCCCCAGAGTGAATTCTGGTGTTGAGGTAGCTATCCCTAAAATTAAGGGTAGTTAAAGAGGTGCAAAAAGAGAAAAACTTGATTTTTTCAAGATTCACTCTAATGATTTTGATTATAAGTTATATCTAGACACCATTTAACATTATAAACCAAATTTAAATTCTAATTTTCTCATTAAAATTACTCTCAGGGCAATTTACATTAAATACATTTTCCAGTTTGGATAATTTCTCTACAACTGGGTGAGATACGAAATAACGTATACTTTTAAAGTTGTAGTAACAATGTGTGGACCTATTAATTCTTTTCACAAATCTTAGGAGTTATTAGTAAATATATATTTTAATATAACAGCGGGAGAAGGTCGGTGCGGTGTACCATACAATTTAGTTTGTTTTAGATATGTCAGTTTAAAACAGTCATCCATTATATAGCGTTTACTGACTCCTTCATTGTCCGCAATCCATCTGCGCGCTGTCGTCAGTATTGTCCTTTGGAGACTCGTCGTTCCGGCCTTCCTGTCCGTGACAGTTGGTTAATGGAGACAACGCATCAATCGCATGTTGTTACAGTCTGTTATTGTGGGACGTATTGACTGGAGGAACTCCCTCAATTGACAGTGCTGACAGGTGGCGGTGACACTGCATTTCACCAGGTCGCGCATAACAGGTAGACAGGTGCTTTCAAATAAAATACAGTAAGATAAATAATGTAATATCTCATATTTCTTTAAAAGGTGCGGACCAAGATTAGCCTTGCATGGACTTATAATGTAAATAAGAAAAAGAGAAATAAGAATTTACATAATGTAATAAAATGTTGTTAAATAACAAAGTGACCTTAAATAAGACTAATTTATACAAATTTTAAACCAATAATAATAAATAAATCAATAAACTAATGGTACGGAACTCCACCCTTATTTTCTAGCTCCATTATTTAAAAATGAATATATTAACTCAAAACTCGTAATATATGTAAAAAGAGCAAACCCAAGGAAAAACTGCTTTAGAATCAGGAAAAACTTTTTTTTTACTCACAGTTTTAAATTTTATTTTTAAGGAATTAAAATGCTTCTTTTATATATTTGGACCAAAAATAATAAATTGATATTGGCACCACAAAGCTAAACGTTTTTATTAAAATTTTGACCTCCGGTTAAAATTTTCTGCACTTTATTAGGGGTTGCACATTTTATTGTTATCGCATTGCTATCAGAGTCCTCATTTATAAATGTTGACTAATAAAAAGGTTAAATATTGACTATTGAGTCTAAAATGATAGATACTGATTACTGATGTACGAAAATTTCACCTAAGAGCTTATAAGGAAAAAGAACATCAACTTTTTGAGAAACTTTTTTTATTTACTTACACTCTCTGGCATTATTGCGTTAAAACTTATGAAGTATTTCTGTACAACTAAAGCTAACCAAATTGTCTTAATATATTTGCCTATGACTAATAAACTATTTGTTTTATAAACATATATTTTAAATACTTTATTTTTAATAGTACTACAATTTTGATATAATAAGTTATTTAGAAACTCAAACAGATGCGGGGATACATAAATTTCCGCTTCTGTAAAGTACCATAAAATTAATTTTCTTGAGAAAATGAAAATAGCTATCTTATTTATTATCTTAATCAAGGACTATTTTTCAATTTAATCAAAATCTTTAAGCCGATTTTGAAAAAAATCAATTTTTCTATTTTAGACATTTATTTAACTACTGTTAATTTTAAGATTAAACCGAAACACAGATAGACGGCCTTGCAAAAATAATTTTTTAGTGTTGTAGGGA
This sequence comes from Timema douglasi, assembly GCA_901482245.1. NCBI lineage: Eukaryota > Metazoa > Arthropoda > Insecta > Phasmatodea > Timematidae > Timema > Timema douglasi. Next base: position 55,551 of record CABEEJ010004392.1, read on the forward strand.
TCGTGAAACGTCGACATCCATCAACATATCTGGTTAGATTTCTTTATTACGATCGCAATACATAGCCGTTAGTGTTCGAAAAATTTATATATATATATTTATATATATATATATTTATATATATTTATATATATATATATTTACGTGTATAGCTTTAAAATTATTGGTTTTATAAAAATAAGTTTCAAATAAATATTTGTTTTATAAATATAACTACATATTTTCAATTATAGGTAATTTCATATCCCAAATAATTACATAGATATGATAAATTTCGAAATTACTCATCAGACCGGGAAAACTTAAAGCCATTTTGACAAAAATTTGAGACTAGTCATTTGTTTTTAATATTGATCAATGCTTATAAATAAACTATAATCATAATCGTTAAAGCTGACTTTGATAAAATCGATTGTTTCTCTTGTCGTCCTTAAGGAATCTTAACTCTTCCCTTTTCCGATATTCTTTCTTCAACGGTTGTGAGTGTAGTCATTATAAATTCTGCTCCTCCTTCTCTTAGTATATTGAGTCGTTAGTAAATGTTAGGTTAAACGGAGGGTTTATAGAACAGAAAACCATTCATTTAAACTAACCACCTTTTCAATTACTTATTTTGTTAACTCCCATACCAACACTGTCTATTGAAAATATCGGGAACAACCGAAAAATATACATATTATTGTAGTTTATCATATTACTTTTTGATGTATTACATCAATGCTATAAACACAAGAGCTTTCCAAGACAATGTATCTATAGAAATAGTTACATACTGCAATCCTGGGCCAGGATTATTGTAATATCATTTTTCTTCGTCTGTGAATCTGTCCTTAAACAAGAATAGACTGGTAGTCTTCCATTTTCCTCAAAACTGAGCGTCTTCTTTCATTCTCTGGGAGCTTATCCTTTCTTGATATATTTTATCATTCCAAACCTTCTTCTTTCTCTTCTTCCTTTTCCCTCTATCTTCTCTCCCATAATTCTCTTAATTAAACAATTCGTACGTCTGGTGTGATCCGATCAAGACTCTTTCTCTTTGTTATTATCCTTAACAGTCTCTTATCTTTTTCCGTCCCCCTCAGCACCCCATTCACATACATATTGCAATGTATTGGTTAAACATTCGATATGTGATTTGAAGAAAATAGTCCAAGTTTTGCTTAGGTGTTAACGTGGTATTTGTATAGTTTGTTTTATTTTTGTCAGCACGCTTTACTACCCCTTCTGGCTATATATAGGGTGTAAAGATATATATATATATTAATTAGGTACGGTAAATGGCTAGGGATGAGGAAGGTTACATCTAGAAGCAGTATATCCTCATTTTCATTGATAAAGAATGGAAAACCATTTAGGAAAAGCCACTCTCAGTACTCCTGAAGGAGATACGAACCCCTAACTCACTCGCCAAGGTAGGGTGACAAATGGAGACGTCCTAAGAAGAGTGGTTGAGAAGATAGCTATTTTAGATGTGATTCTTCAGTGCAAAGCAAATTGGATCAGCCATATACTTAGGAGGAACTGTCTTCTGCACGAGGGAGGGAGGAGCTTAGTAAGAAGGAGGATTCAAATACTAGATGACTTGAAGACAATTCTGGGAGCCGAAGGAGGTGTCAGAGGACAGGGTGCATTGGCGGTCTAAGCTCACTGACAAAAGGAATGTACTTGTTGTAAACCTGATGATGATGATGATGATGATGATAGTAATAATATCCGCGTTATTGTAAGTACAGTCTATTGCAAGGGTGAGGTCTTCGACCATATTACCACTAAAGTGGATAGTTCTAGAGTATTCCCAGAATAGGAGTGGAGGTTATTGACATAAAGAAAAACTGTTAATTTTTAATTTTTCTCATTTAACCACAAATGCTTATATTTATTTTTATTAATATTTTTTGCTATCAAAATCAATTATGAACAATCTAACTATACATTAATTGTTAAGGAAATATTATAAAAGTTTGGACATACTTTTAATTGATAATATATTATAACTAAGATATTTCCACATAGGTTGAAATTAATTACTTTTAACAAATGATTCAATAAAAAACAAATGCGGGCTGTCAATTACCCCCACTCCTATGGTTGAGGAACAATTTTTTTTTATCACTGCGTCTTAATACTCATTCGGGTTGTACGCTTAGGTACTAATAACTTCTCTAATGGTATTTGAGACTAGGTAGGTTTATATTTAGAGGGAATGCACATGCATTTGTGTGGAGGGAGAGTGGAAAACCATTTCGGAAACCCATCAGAGCACACCCGACAGAGATTAGAATCTTGATCGTCACCGGCAGTCCAGTCTACTTTGAGAGTAGTGCCTTAGACCATGTGACCACTTTAGTGGGTGACTGTATTTTTACTGTAGCTCCTGTCTAAGGGATGTTCTATTGCTAGTGTAATTATAGTGATAGTTTTACTTCTAGTTTTAATGTAATTCTAATGTAAGTAAGGTTCTAGTGTTAATGTAGTTATAGTGTTAATGTAATTCCAAGGTTAGTGTAGTTATAGTGTTACTGAAATTCCAGTGTTAATGTAGTTATAGTGTTAATGTAATTCCAAGGTTAGTGTAGTTCTAGTTTTAGTGTAGTTCTAGTGTTACTGAAATTCCAGTGCTAGTGTAGTTATAGTGTTAGTGCTATTCTAGTGCTAGTGTGGTCTTAGGTTTATTGTTTTTCTAGTGTTGGTGTGGCTCTAATATTAATATTGTTTTAGTGATATTTAAACTCTAGTGCTAGTGTTTCTTTAATGTTAATGTGGGTATAGTGTTAAATTATAGGGTTAGTGTAATTATAATGTTAGTGTGGTTATAGAGTTAGTGTAGTTATAATGTTAGTTAAACAATAATGTTATTCTAATTTTTATGTTAGTATTATTCTAGTGTTGGTGTTGTTTTAGTGCCGGTGTATTTATAATGTTATTATAACCCTGGATTAAATGAAGTTCTAATGTTAGTGTTGGTCAAATATTAGTGAGGTTCGATTTTTAGTATAGTTCCAGGGTTACTGAATTTTTAGTGTTAGTGCAGTTAGTGTTAGCTAAGTTTAGTGAAAAAAATTGCTCGTAAAGATAAGTGTGAGGTAATTGGTCTAAGGAAGTACGTCAAAGGCTAATAGGAGCCCATAAGTGATGAGCTAGGGTTGTAAACTAAAACTACATTAACACTACACTAGCACTCAAACAACACTTGACTCTATTTTTCACAACCATTTCTAGCTAGATCCAATTTATGTAATCATACACCAAGTGGGCTCTTTGAATAGATGTTATTTTTTTGGGAAGACATTAGAGTATTTTACCGTCTGGAATTTCCCAATAGCTGGCCAATCAGTGACTGTATATTGATATATGGAAATATTAAATTGTTAGCTGCACAGAATGAGATAAGAACAACTCTGGACATGTAGTCAACCATTCAACCAGTCAACCATATTACAAGATACACAGACTGAGATAGCAGTAGGCAACTCTGGACATGTAGTCAAACAATCAACCACTCAACCATATTAACAAGATACACAGACTGAGATAGCAGTAGGCAACTCTGGACATGTAGTCAACCACTCAACCATACTACGAGATACACAGACTGAGATAGCAGTAGGCAACTCTGGACATGTAGTCAACCAGTCAACCACTCAGCCATATTACGAGATCCACAGACTGAGATAGCAGTAGGCAACTCCGGACATGTAGTCAACCAGTCAACCACTCAGCCATATTACGAGATCCACAGACTGATATAGCAGTAGGCAACTCCGTACATGTAGTCAACCAGTCAACCACTCAGCCATATTACGAGATCCACAGACTGAGATAACAGTAGGCAACTCTGGACATGTAGTCAACCAGTCAACCATATTACGAGATACACAGACTGAGATAGCAGTAGGCAACTCTGGACATAGTAGTCAACCACTCAACCATATTACAAGATACACAGACTGAGATAGCAGTAGGCAACTCTGGACATATAGTCAACTAATCAACCACTCAACCATATTACGAGATACAAAAGCACATTCGATTATTTTTCCAAAATATAGTGAATGTCTTTTATTCCAAATGTTAACCATTCCAAGACGGATTCTAGACCACACCCCTTATGTGTCAGGTCAATGTTGAGAGGACTGTAACTGCCTTATCTCTGAGTTTAATCGAGGGAACGGCGTGGAACATAAAACAGAACGACGCGAGGGAAAATAAAAAAGAGACTAAGTATTCTACTGTCCCAGGCCGGGTAAACTGTTGCCATGATAATTTGGTTTCCGGTACTCAGATGACCGTTGATCCAATCGCTGATTGGATTCGTTTTTCTGTCCATGTCATGTCGGCATTTCCTTTATCTTCTTCCCTCTTACCACCCCCCGCAGTCAACACCATACTTCTTGCTTTAGCCTTTTTCTCTTCTTAGTGCTTGGGGCTTTATTTTTTGTTTTTGTTACTTTCGCCATCTCTTCAGATAGATAAGAATTCTTTCACACAATTTTTGTTAAAACTTGTTTTTTTAAATATTGGCTTGATTCCAGACGAGGCTCGAAAGTATTTTATTTGTTTATGGGTTTGTAATATTAGCTAACTACCTATTTCTACTCTATTTTTATTATTTTTGGAACTGCCTGGAATAGAGCCAATTTATTTAAATACTTTAGTTACTAAATAGATAAGAGCTGTGAGAGGTTAATTTAGAGGATGTACACCCGCATTAGAGCAAGAGGGGATGAAAAAGCCGCGGTCATATATAACGTGTGTAAAGCACCCCAGTCACATCTAAATTAACACAAAGCTTGACCTTCTTATTTAAAATATTGTTATAGACTGACACACTAAACTGTGTGGCCATTTTCAACTTCTATAAATATTTGTTTCTGTTCTAAGTAAAGTTTGTTTGTTAGTAGCCAATGGTGAAATAGTAGTAAGCTAAACCATGATTGAGTATGATTCAATGACCTGAGTATTATTTTTATTTATTAGCTAACTGATATAGTACCATTGAGCACAATTACATCGGTTACAATAGTCTTTGCAGGGGTTGGCAAATGGTCTATCGTGATCAACCATTCGATCACTCGGCAATTTCCAGAGATCATATACGTACTCAACATCGTCATTTAAACCCGATTTTTGAGTATTTTGATCTCGCAAATATCCCAAATAATTTCAAATCATATTTTAGTGTAGTTTAAGATAGATGGATCGGTAATTAGTCTGTATCTTTATAGGGGACCTTAGTAGATTATTACAACATATATATTTGTAATATATAGAGGTATACTACCTTATATGATGAAAAATATTAAGATTTTCGAAAACAAAAAGTTCTTAGGAAGATATTTGGTTCAAAAAGAGATGAAAATACTTAGGAGTTGAAGAGGTTTCATGAAATTAAGTTTCATACTCTCTACTCATTACAAGACATTGTTAGGATGATTAATTCTCGTTAATTAGAGTGAGCTGAAAATGCAGCGGGAATGGAAGAATCTAGAACCACGTACAGTTTATTGAATGGCAAACCCAACAGGAAGACCTAGACGCAGATGGGAGGATAACATGAGTATGGGCCTGAAAGAGGTAGGGTGTAGTGAGGTGGACTGGATAGAACTATCTCAGGATAGAGATGGGGTGTCATAAGTGGTAGTGGATAAAACTATCTCAGGATAGGGATAGGGTTTAATGAGTCGGACTGGATAAAACTAGTTCAGGATAGAGATGGGGTGTCATAAGTGGTACTGGATAAAACTATCTCAGGATAGGGATAGGGTGTAATGAGTTAAACTGGATAAAACTAACTCAAAATATGGATAGGGTGTAATGAGTTGGCATGGATATAACTAGCTCAAGATAGGGATAGGGTGTAATGAGTTGGCATGGATATAACTAGCTCAAGATAGGGAGAGGTGGAGTATTTTTGCGAGTAACTTTTGAGTTCCTAATGCCATAAAGTAAGAAATAAAGTAAAGTTAGGAATGGAAGTATTTGATGAATGGTTGAATTTAGGGATTAATGTGAGATGTATAATATATAAACGTTAGAGTGGAGGAACGATGTGTGATATCAGGACCTTTGACAAGTTTTTGAGTAGATCGAGGCCCAGAATGTTTACCAAACCCTGGATTATTTTCAGCCAATGTATCATACACATTTTCATAATACAAAACCCTTATTAATTTGGTCTCAATATATTCTGTAGCATTTATTTATTAAAATCTACTATAATATATTTTCAAACTAATTATAATTTTTAAATGTCTCTTTTGAGTAAAAACCCTTTATCTGATTTTTACCCAAAACCAAGTATTTGTTATGCCAAACACTCCCAAGATACCCATTTAGAGCCAAATTTTTATGGCCATTTAAAAATATTTCCAGTTTAAAAAAAATTAGTCATCAATAAACTACCCATAAATTATTTTAGATGCAATTAAAAGGAATACACAGTACTGTTATTTTATTTGTTACGTCAAACACTCTCAAAATAACTATTTGGACCCAAATCAATATAGCCCATTTTAAAGTATTTTATGTTTTTCAAAAATCACTAAGTAAACTACCAATTAATGAGAATTTACCCAAAAATAAATTAAGCAGTATTTTTTTTTTATGTCTAACACTAACAAGATACCCAGTTGGAACCAAATATTTAGAGCCATTTGTAAAATATTTTAATTTTTGGAAAACCAGTCAACAGTAAACTTCCCTCCAACAAATTTTTGCTCCCAAAACCAATTGTATAGCACTACTTATCATGTCAAACTAATAAAAGATACACATTTTAAACAGAATTGTTAGGGCTATTTTTGAAAAAATTTGAGTTAAGAAAAATTCTTGTCAGTAAACTACCTTTATTGAGGGGATAAGATAAAAAAAGGTTTTGTGATAATATCTAAATAACAATTTTGAACAAAATCAAATTGTTTTGGATCCATGGCCATGTACATACATAACATAAATTGTAAAACTCACTTTTTTGTGGTTTGTGTTCACATAAAACTTAAAAATTCGTCAAAATCTCAAGATCAATTATTTTTACGATCACAATACTTTCTCTTAATATGTGAGATATATTATTTTCACGATCACAATTCTTTCTCTTAATATGTGAGATGTATTATTTTCACGATCACAAATTCTTTCTCTTAATATGTGAGATGTATTATTTTCACGATCACAGTTCTTTCTCTTAATATGTGAGATATATTATTTTCACGATCACAATTCTTTCTCTTAATATGATTAAAGTAAAATATTGTTTCTTATAGTAAATATTTTCTAGAATTCTAACCACTAGTTCTGGAAATCGTGGCCCGGGGTGGTTTCTTAGTCGGTACCTAAAATGATCCAACCCCCGTACTCCGAAGGGCTGGATGATCCGGATCTGGCCGGATACCCAGGGAGACGAGAATTAACTCTCCCATTCCAGTCACTCACTGGTTGAACCGTACACCGGAGGACTAATTACCTTCCACACTATCCAGGGTCGTATCCGGAGCTATTTACTTCCCCTCACAGAAACGACCTTGAGATCTCCCCTCTTTCCCGTGGGTAGGGGAATGGAGTTACGCCCATTGCACGTGGGAAAGTAACTCGTGCGTACGAGAGGAGACACCCCTGTTCTAGCCCATGCACTACTAACGGTCCAGGTTAGCACCGGAGCTCTAAAACGGCTCACCGAATGAACGGATAGGCCCTGGTCCGAAGGTCCAGAAACCCAAGAGCTGAGGCCCAAAGAACCAGAACCCCAGGAGCCCGGACCCCACCGTGTAACAACGCCATCACTTGTTGACAATTAAATTCACTGCCCCACTGAATCCGACCCATTTTTGGGCCACCAACATTAGCAATCTTGCAGCGTGTCCTTTTAGCCCAGCCCTGTGTTCTACTTATAACGAAAGTAGTCTAATAGACCCGAGCCATTTCGCAGGACTACCCTGAGCACCTGCTGGTAGTCGATGCAAGCATCAGTCTCTCTATCCCGGGGAACTGTGAGTGTGATAAACCTCCCTCAACAGGCACGTGGGCTGCTGCAACATCCTCGTATGGTCCTATTTGACAGAGACTTCATAGTTAAAATCCCAGCCAGGTGTCTTGAGCTAGTGAATTATTTCACACTCACCCTCCTTTGCAAATTCTGGTGTATTTCCCCTAAATTATTATTTTTATTAGCACCGCGTCTTACTACCCGTTCGGGTTATACGCACTTACGCTAATGTGTAATGGTAGGGTGATTGTGAGATGAAATGGAGGACCTACAGTTTAACGTGGAATCCGAACCACGGCGGAGGCCTGGCATTCCCCAAATTCACAAGTTGTGATTGATACACGTCTTGTAATAGGTGAAGGAAGGGTTTGAAAATCAGATAAATCTGGGCCGGGACCGAGGATTGAACCCCGGCCGCCAGCACAGAGGTCCGACACCTTATCCTTAGACCACCAGGTCACCTATTTCCCCTAAATGAAACAATCCTCATTCGTAAACCAGCAATGGAACTCCACAGAGAGCTCTGATAGGTTGTGAGGTGCGATGCACAAAAAATATGAGAAATCCACAAATAGTTAGGAATAAATTCCCTTAAGCGTTTTATTTCCTTAAACTAACTCGCTATCACTGTTAATTGGTGATTTCACTAAAGTAAATCTTAAATATATAATAATATTCAACTAACAAACTAGTGTGCTCTACTGAATTATGTCCTTTGCCCCGATAACTAGCTCTTCCCGCTTCATATGTAATTCTATCTACTACTCTCTAAAAGCAACGTATTCACTGGAGCGGAAGGCTTGACGTAGCACAAATACAAACAAGCTGTAACTCGCAAAACCACCCCTACATACACACTCGCTCTGATTTAAACACCGCTCTAAATTATTCATCAAGCCAACAGTGCCCTTGCGAGTTACATAATGTTGGAGAAATTCCCCCACAATAAACTTGATAGGCCTATTTAGCCATGGATGAACGATCGCTTGGAGGGTGACATTAAACATATTCTCTATTCACTGGTTAAGAATTTTGATGGTTTTTCAACAATTAATCTCTTACCATCTGTTTGGGATGCCAAAACACTTGTCATGGTTCGGAATCTATAATGAAGATCTAAAATAAAAGGTGATTGAGTTAAGACAATTTTTGAAAAAAGAAATATAGCAAGCCATAAGATACATTACAGGCACAAACACGATACCATCTGGGTTTTTATATCAGTGCAGGATTTTGTGACTTATCTAAAAGTTCCCTTTTAATCTCCAAATAATCAGATCTAAAAAAAAAATCAAAGGGGAGCATATATATAAATTAATTTCAGAAATCCGTTAACCTTTGATGCAATGCTTACCAAGTTAACTAAGTGCTTAGGCTTATACATTATTTTTGTAACCAATAAAGTTAATAAGTTGTAATTAATAACAATATATTAATTATTAAATGTTGAGGTCAGTTAAAAGGCTAGTAAATGTTAGTGCTAGCTAACCAACTCTCAGACCATGAGGAGCTAGAAGGTTGATGGCTACCAGAATGTACGTTCTCCAGTTCCAAGGCTAGTAAATGT
>CABEEJ010004393.1:9024-65066 GCA_901482245.1 Timema douglasi
AAAAAAAAAAAAAAAAAAAAAAAAAAACCAAGCTCGTAGACCAATAATTTTTAACAATTAACAACCCCATTTCTAATATTAATGAAACCATTTTCATAAGGAGGAAATATTAAATCATGTTAATCTTAAAAGTAAGGTAGGATGGATATAATCAAATGTATGCACTCACTATATTAATTTAAATTAATTTTTAATAATAAAGGTCCATTCAACAAATTAAAATGAAATACTCTTTTCTGGTTATAGTTTTCATATTCTAAGTTCAACACAACTGGAATCCACATATTTATTCCCTAAAAATAAAGAGTGATTTACTAGTTGATTTGTTACCAGAAAGGGGAAGAAAAATAAATTAATTTGGAAACAATGAACCACTTGATCTAAAACAACTGTACACTTACAAACTAAAAACAACAACAAAGTCACAAACACACTTATTGCTATCTTCCACACATTGGACAAAATTCAGGTACAGCGTTGCCGGCCATCTTGAATACATTCTCCTCGTAACACCGAGCTAACACTGCCATGCCAACCAACCAACCAACCAACCAACCAATGATTAAACCCTGCGTCTCACTTACTCACAGAGTTCACAACAATTTAAACAAGAAATGTTTTTTCCCCGGCGCATGTGTTAAAATAAGAGGTTGCGTTATGTTTAAAGTCCGGCTGCGACTTTGAGCTTCTTGGGTCGCCGCGTCTTGTGCGCGGTTTCTGAGTCAGAAGTGTCAGACTCGGTCTCTTGAGGGTAGCTCGAGATGGAGCCCGAGTGGGAATTCACCAGGGCCACCTCGCTTGATTCCACAGCATAGTTTCCAGTGGCTTTGGCTTTCTCTAAGGTACGAACTGAGAGCACAAATACAAACCAATTTATTGTTAAGAGTTGTTATGTACAAGTTGGGAGCTTTTCTTATCCAAATGTACAATATGAACTATCCCACACCCTTTCTATTCAACTCCTTAGGAAGGAAAATGTATTAGATTTTGATGTGTGTCTGGCTATGATTGTGTGGCCTCATTTTCAAAATGAGAGATTTCAAGAACCGCTGTATTGATCACCATATCATTTTAGGAAAATGTAATACCTCATGTTAAACTGGTTACTAGCCAGGCCCCATTTAAGCACAACAAAAAATGTGCCCAAAAATATCAGATAAATAACCAAGATAAAAGAAATTATTTTATAACAGCCATTTTATATTAGCAATTAGGCCACTTCATTTTTAAACAGGATAAAAGAAAAGATTAGCTAAATTTGCCAAAAATATGTTCACCCCATCAGAAATGAAACATTAAAATAACTAAAAAGTATCAAACTAGTTGTATTTCGGGTGGAGTATTATAAATTTCTTAGAGATGCTTGAAAGTCGCTGGAAAATGAGGTTGTTAAGTACTTTTGAGCACTTTCAATTAAATGAATTTGCATCAAATGTTTTTTAAATTTCCTTCATAAATTTGAGTATTGTACTAATGTTATATTTATTATATAATCAGCAACAGTGGCTACACAGTCTAATATGCCAGGCTCACAAGAAAATGGATTGCCCATAATAAGAAGGTTGAGATTCAAAATTCATCCAGGACGCACTAAAGTTTGTTCAGCGTAGGAATTGATTTCTGAAAGGCCTTTTCCCCTACCAGAAATCTATTATATGGTAGGGTATTGGTAGGGAAAAAGACCTTCCAGAGAGTAATTCCTACCGTGAATGGATTATAGGAGTCATTTCCCATAAGTTAACCCTGCCAGTCTACAATCCTTAAAATAAATAACCTCTGTGTAAACCATGCTAGTAGTTTGTACCACCATGAATATATGGAAAGAAAAATATTTAGAGGGACAAATTTTAAAAGTATAGAAAACAACAACACAATATCAGAAAATAACACTAAGTTAACATTACAAAATAATCACACTCTGAAAATTCTACATTTTTTTTTTAATTAAAAGATTAAATACCAAGCTATTATATGTATCGTTAGTTACAGTTATAGCCACATCTAAATATCAATCTTTAAATTTAAAGATGACACCTGGACATGGGAAATGAACCCATGATCTTTGGCATAGCAAATATAATAGCTTGGCTACTTAATCCATAATGATATGAGCATTTGTATAATTAATATTTTACTATTGGCAGCATAAAGCCCTCCGAAACAAAGATGGCTGCATTATCTTAAGTGACCACTCATTTGTAGCTGGCGATCTCCGGATGTCCCTCACAAACTTTGGTTTAAAATATAAGTGAAGAATGACCATAGGCATGGGACGACATATAAATAGCTCAACGGTTAAAGCATTGGTGCACTGAGCCAATGTTCCTGGGTTTGGTACCTGTGCCCAGGTCATATCTAAGCAACACCCACTTCTGATTCCCCACTAGGGTTACCAGCCTCTTTAAGTAAAATAAGGTTTTTTTTAGTACTATAGCACTTGTCCACAATGGTTTTTCAAAAAAAGCTATTTGATGAATTCAAAAGGGGTTTGAAATAGTAAAAAAAAATTATATTTGAGCTTAGTACGTAAATAATCTAATTGTTATAAATTTGTCAAGAGTATTTTACAAATTAGGATTATTCTAGGACATTTTTAACTATTTTTAAACATTTGATTGTATTTTTTTTACTACATAGTGTATTGTCTCAAACGATTTCACTTCATTTCATTTCTGCATGTCAGTGTTGCCAAAAAGCATCACATAAATAAATAGTGGAGAGCTTCAAAGAATAAAAATAGATATTAAAGCATTAATGCCTGTCTCTAGAGACGTGGGAGAGCTGCATGTAATACGAGACAGGTGGCAACCCCATCCACCAGTGAATCCTGCCTACATACTTTGAGTTTCCAACAAATTGTTTTGTCTCTTCAGATCATCAATGTCCTGTTGATGGGCAGAGTTTTTCCTTCTCATGAACTGAATGTAATCAGCAGCTTTCTTTAGGATGAGAGCCCGACTGACCTAAAACAAACAAGGCAATGAAAATAAGAACAGAAATAATTAAATTCCCTGAAATAAAAAAAGCCCTATGTCTCCCTGTTTGTAGCCACCATGATTTCATATTTTCACACATCTTAGTGATAAAAAAAATTACATTCAATTCTTCAATTTTGTATTTCATATATTAAGTATATTATATATTCAAATTTTCCCGTACTTTTTCTTATCCCATAGGTGGTCAACTTTTCCCCATTTCCAAGGTTTTATTTTTTTCTAGCAAAAAAATAGAAATAGATCACTAAGTTAATTAACAAGGATCACAACACAACATAAATTAGAAATAAGATGAAAGTGACCAATTTGGTAAAAAAGAAAGTTCTGCTTAAGAAGTGCAGTATTTAAGGAAGAAATCCATAGCTCTTTTTATAATCAACATATCACAGTCAAATTTTGATATTTGTTAAACCTACCTAAATTATTTTAGTCTATTCACAAATTTTTTAGTGTAAAACTATTGCTTTTACTAATTGAGTTTTATGGCCTGAAGCAGAGGGTTTGAAAGAGCTCTTTTTGTCTCTATGAAAGAAAAATAGTGTGATTTTAATCTGTTAATATAGTGACAAGTAAAAAGGTTATGTGAAAATTTGAGGTGGTATGGGTCTGACCTGGTTTCAAGCCCTCCTTGGTTATGCTACTGAAAGTCGTTAAAATTGCATGCAGCCAGCCAACAAGAATACTTGAAGAAAATTATGATAACACTTACAAAATTATAAGGCTATTCAAACTCCTTGGACAAGTAATCTCCCTCCTGATTGGCTCTAGTTGTTGTGTAGTTGACCATTGTTAGAGTTTGATATCTAATGAATTGTCATTAACAATGATATTATGGGTATGCAGACTAAATGTCAGACTCATTTGGTCTGATAGCTGGTAACAAGAAGGACAGAGTTTGAATCCAAAAAGGGCGTTTTAAGTTTTTCCCACTCTTCCTCCACTAAAATGTGGGCACATTTTATTTAAAATCTACCTTACTGGTGAAGTTATTTATGAATAGCCTGGACAGGAGGTAGAACCCAGAAATAGAATTTGTTTCGAGATCTTTTCAAATTAAGTCAATTATTAAAGTAGGTCCTAGAAAAGGTAATAGAAGAAGCAGGTAGGCCTAGATCCATACATGTTGGCATTATGCCCTTAAAACACTCCATGAACATACTTAGGGAGAGGGGTCCGTACCTTGGAGCTGCTTACCACTTTCTCTCCCTGCAAGGCTGGGACAGACTCCCGCAGACTGCTGAAACTGTCCTTAATATGGTCTCGACGTTTCCTTTCCAGAGCGTTGTGGTGGGCCCGCTTCTCAGCCTGCAAAAAATTGACATTAACATGACAGGTTAAAAAACTTTAATATTTACCCTTACAAGGACTTTTGTTTTACACAAGTCACTTTCCCAGAAATTAGCATTGTAATATATGATTAGGTTAGACACAGAGCCATCTAAAGGGGGATAAGATAAACAGGGTCGTTTATTGCAGGATCCCATTTTCCCAAACAGCTATGGAAGAAGTTCTTGCTAAAGACACAACATGTGTGTATAAAAGAAAAGAATGTGGCTTAAACTTTCTAAACTAAATGTTTTACAAACCTGGTCATTTTAAAGTCAAGGTTATTTAAAAATACTCTAGTTAGATAATGGGAGAAAACTTATCTATTTGCATGTACACAATTTAAATACAGTATTATGTTTATAAAAATAAATGCATGAAAATTAATACCCCCCAAATTTTATCGCCTAAACTTTATGGCCCTTTGAATTTTCTACTTAGGTTATATAAAGTAGTCCCATGGCTTCTTTGGTGCTGACTGACAGCTTTGAAAAGTTACCAAACCAAATTATGTATCCCTACACCGAACCATATGATCTGCAATAACATGTGTTTAGCAGCTGTCACTTCTGACAGTCAAAATTTAGGTATATACCTAAATGTTGACTGTCAAAAGTCAACTGTGAACTGTCAGTCAGCACCGAAGAAGCCATGGGGCTACTGTATATATGTATAGTACTCAATATGAAGGTGGTTGAGATCTAAACAGTTCCATCAACCATAAAGCCTAGGCTGCACTGAAGAGGCCTACTAGGGAAATGAAGATTGAGGTAGTTAGTTTTCTGTTGCTTTCCTCACCAAGCCAGAAGGTAGTTTCATACATTGTACACCAACTGACCCTACAAGCAACACCTTCACTCCATTCATCAACAGAACTGGCTGTATACTGAATGTTCTTACTAGTGCCATTCAGACCTCTTCCACTTTCATATTTGTCAGTCATAAGTGAGAGTGAGACAGATCAATGTAAGTAAAAATTTGTTCTAAACAACTATATCTGACCAGAGATGGATCTGGGCTTTCTGCTTGGAATAAAATTATGCCTATAGGACAATATGAAAGAAGAGTCTTGCGTTGGTTTGGGCATGTTGAGAGGTTGTGTGTGGATTGAGTGACGAAGCAAATATATGAAGGAAAAAAAATGTGGATCAAAAGGAAGGGAGCATGTCTTGGTTTATGGATGTTGTTGAAGTGAAGGAAGTTTGTAAGGATGGGGAAGTGTGGAGAAAGCTAGTTAGGATGCATTAAGGTATGGAGTTGTTTTTTGAAATATAAGTAGTTTCTTGCCTACCCTGCAAGGGCACGGTGTGATTATAATATGATTTTGGTAGAAATTAGTTACTAAAGTTACTAAAACAATTTTAATATAGGACTATTCATACATCAAATCATGTTATCTGCTCATATACCTTTTGATAGATATTATCAATGACTATAGAAATAAAAATGTTATCTATGTTGACCGCAAATAAATAGGTTTGGATGTAATATGGTAATGTATATAAAATATTAGAGCTGACACAGGGCATGGCACACTACTCTACAGTGAATATATTAAAGTAGATCAAGGCAGAGTAGCTTTTTTAGCCTTCCCTTTGAAAAGTCGACTGTTCACTACTTCATTCATTTTAAGTGTTCTTTTAGGTTTGATTTGGCAAACCTCAGTAAGTTAAAAAATCGCGTTAATTTCTACAATAATTATAACTACTTGGTAAACAACAGGTTAATTAGAAATAAAACGAGGTATAGACCGACAATTGTATTTTGTTACCAAAAAATTGACAAACACAATACACTGAAGAGTTGCCCTCTGTTTCCATACGATAGGTAAAAGCTTTTTAAGGCTCGAATAATTAAACTTAGGCCTATACAAAATAACTAAGGCCATAGAAAATTTGAAAAAATTGAAATATTCTAACAAAGATTTTCGAAAATCGTTAAGTTGTATTAAATATAAAAATAATAACTTTTAAAACTCATAGTTGAACAAGTATTGATAGGTGCCAAGTATACACGTCATGTAGTTGAGCAAAACACGTTTTTATCACGCGACCTAGGTGTATCATCAGAACAGTTCACTGTTGCGATCTATTGTTTAGTGAAATAGAGGAGAGTTATAGATTAATTAGTTTTACAAATAAATAATATTAAAATAGTACTTACCATTTACGTTCACAAGATTTCGGCTGCTTATTCTAAATTAACTGGCTCTTGTAAAATAAAGAATCACAATATATTTCTTTACTCTCCTCTACAAAACAAATATGGGGGTCAATCAACGTCAATCGTCAACCCAATGAGGAACTTGCGGAGTGTTCTCCATAAAGCGAAATAGTACACATTAACGAATAATCAAATTAGTAATATCTTAAATATTTATGAAGAAAAATAGTATAAAAATAAAATAAACATTTTTAAAATGTATGTATTTGATTAATTTTGTTGGGTAAAAAAATATGGAATAGTTAATTTTTTTTGTTAAATTCTAGAACGCAGAATGCTACAAAACAGCCATGTGATTTAAAAGCATTTTGATTGGTTTAATTCGCGTACCTGTGGTATATGACTAGCCAATAAAAATTGAAGTTAAAAGATAAATTCATGTTTGTGTGGTTGACTAGCTTGTTCCCTCACTTTTAAATTTCATAAAGTTGATAGTCCAAGAAACGGTCAGTTAGTTTATATCGAGATTCACGTTTACTTACAAATTAGAGATATATTAAATTATATTTTCAGCAGAGAGATAATTATATGTTAATCATTTAATTTACTCAAAATGACAGATAAAACTAAACTTCAAAAAGGGAAAAACCAACATATTCAAGTGTTTGTTCGCGTCAGGTAAGTTGTCAAACAAAATATTACGTGTAAAATGTTTTAACTCTTTTGATTAGCTGTTTATAGAAGTATGAACCGGAGCAGACTCAACATTCTCCGGTGAATTATAGTCTTTGACCCCCGGTATGTTATATATATATATATATATATATGTTTAATTTAAATTTAAATTTAAATTTAATAAAAGCAATACCCTCCGCCATTTTACAGTCCCCCAAAATAAAACAAAATATTTTTTGTAATTTAAATCATTATATTATTAATTTGGATTATTTTTATGATAAAACTATGCAACGGAAAGTATGAGGCTATTATAGTTTAATAGGTAGGGAAGGGTGGAGCACTTGGGTACACTTCAAAGATATTTTACTATATAAAAAAATAAAAAGTTTGCACTGGACTTTAATAAATTTTATTAAACACTTTAACACTTCTGTTAAACATATCATTTTTTAAATTAAGATATTGATTGCATATTATTGCTACATTTAATTAAATTAAACTCAATGTTTTTTGTACCAATGTACCCCATGGTGGGGCACAATGGTACAGCAATGGGACACATTGGTATGACTATGAAAAAAGTATCTTGAGCACTTGTTATTAATTAACTATATTTTAATTATAAAATACCTTAATAGTTTATCTAGGCTGAGTAATGGTTAAGCCTACTTATTACATGTAATTCCATACTTGTATGCTTGATAATAATTAATAACTAATAAAGGTTGGTATAACCAGCAAAATTAACATTAAATTACATAAAAGAAACAGCTCTTGATGTTTCTACTACTAGTGAAGGTTGGGGTAGGATCATTTCCACATCTGAAATATCAATAGTGGAAATGTCAGCTAAATCAGGGAAAGAAAATTTGTAATCATCCTTTCTTCTGAAAAATTTCTCAACAAATTCAGACTCATTTATCTTTTCTCCAATCTGTCCTATGTAGTATGTATTTAACACTTTTTTTTAAGAAAATCTCACTAGGATGAACTCATTCAATCCTACATTTGATTTTCCTGTTTCATCATTAATATTTGGTACAAATCTGAAACCTCTTTCATTGTTATCATAATTGGACAAATCCATAGCCGAGTCACTAAGGTCACATTTTAAAATGCTGTCAGAAAACCTACCATTTGGGTCACACAGGTCTTCAACACCCTTGATTGGCTCTTCAGATGATAAAGAAGATGGGGCCGGCTGTGATGTAACTATTGCATTTGGTAGACCTTCAGGTGAGGGAGCAGGTTGGTCTCTTACGAAAGCACATTCATCCATCTTCTTTTGAAAAAAACCAGAAGTATTCAGAGGCCACAATCCTGTTTTTTTGAACAAATAAACTGTTTCGAAGGCGGAAAGCTGAAGTGGCCAGTTCAGCTATTTCATAGATGGTGATTGTTCTTTCAGTGTGCTAACATCCAACTATTAAATGCTGTCTTCAAATGCGACTTAAATGGGCCGTAAAGAGCAACATCTAAGGGCTGCAACCGATGTGTGCAATGAGGTGGGAATGTAACAAAGTGAATTCTATTTTCTCGGCAGTAAAGAATTACTTCTAGGGAAGCATGAGATTCATGTTTGTTTAAAATAATGAGAATAGGGTCTTCTTTTGTAGCTCTAGTGAATGTTTTGACATGCTTAATGACATCAACAAATAGGTTCACATTCATCCATCTCGAAGGTGAACACAGGCCTAAACTCCCAGGGGGTACACCATTCCCAAAAGGAAGATTTATACAGTTTCCTAGGAAACACAAATATTGGAGGGACTGTATTATCAGTCGCTCCAACAACGGTACAAAATGTGACTAGTTCCCCTCTTTCCACAGAGACTGCTTGTCCGACTGGTTTAGTTCCTGTTCTTGCCACTACTTTGGGAGTTTGCAGCACTGTAGTAATGCCAGTCTCATCAAGGTTGTAAATGGGGTCTGAAGATACTTTGTATTTTTCTAAAGCTTCCTTAAAATTATCGAAGAAAGCATTCACTTTCGCCTCATTAAAACTTGTTGCCCTTGACAAGCTAGTATTTTCTGGCTTTCTTAGGCTTAGGTTAGGAAATCACTTCATGAATCCCAACATCCAGTCCTTCCCTGCTTCTCCATTTTCAGTCCATGAAAGTGAAATTTTAATCTCTTCTGTTTGTCCTAATCTTTTGGCATACATGTGGGCAAATTTTCTCACCTGCTGATATGTTAATTCATAGTGTATTTTTGAACTTGTTATTAAATAATCTGAGAGCATTTGTTCTTGTTTATTGGTAAAAACTTGTTTTGTGTTATACTTTGAACTACATGACAGTTCTTTTAGCCTAGAAAATGTTTGTGTACTAGGTCTTGATATTTCATCATTTGGATCATTCAAAGATATTTGTATATTTTTTTTGTGATTTTTTAGATGATTAAATAAGGTCATTACTTTTAACCCATGAATTCTTGCTGCCTCTCGCACGTAGAGCTTTCCAATTGCACTTAAGGCACTTGCAACTGCCTTCTAATCAATATTTGCTCTGTTGGTTTTTTCTTGAAATTCCTCATTTCTGGACCTATGTGTGAAATTAAATAAATTAATAGAAATTTCTGGCTGCTTTAACACCAAAATCATATCAAGGCCTAGTTCAACAAACAAGAAAGGCAAAATATGTTGAATTTTAACAATTTAAAATATTTTCATTATTGTAGTTTTAACCGCTTATTCAAGAATTAGATCCATAGGGTATTTAAACAAGCCAAAATACCAAATTCAACATTTTAACAGTATTTAAGAAGGAGGCAATCATTAAAGTTTAAGGTGAGGCACAATGGTATAACTGTACCAAAGTGCCCCACAAGCCCTGTACCAAACTACCCCTCTTGGAGACATTTTATGTTTCTGAATAAAATGTACTTTTTGATTATAGTAACACTGTTGATAAATGGATTAAAAACTCAGAAAATCAAAATTTATTTTTGATAAATAAGTAAATTTTAAATATAGCGTTCTAAAGGTAAATATTCTTACAAAACAAATTATAAATACTTACATTTGAAGCTACAAAATGAGCTTTATTTTTTAGTAACTGCTAGACATTGAGTATATCCACCAAACTTAAACAGGAAGTGTAAAACAGTGTTAACAACATCTAAAAAAAGCACTAGTATAAGTTTTTGTTTGTGAAATAATCAACCTGTACCAATGTGCCCCACTCTCCCCTATGTTATGTGATTCCAGTAAATTTCAGCTTACGGTCGGATTCTGTGCATCATTGATGTCAGACTTTATTAATGGAGTCCAAAACTTTAGACAAAATAATGGTTGTAGGGATGGGTTGTGAAATCACAACCTGCTCCTCTAACACCACATTCACAACCTGTTCCTGACAGACGAAAGAAGTGGTTCCGTTTTGTCACTGGTCGACGGATCAATTATGCGCTGTAACAGGTCCGGAGTAAACTTGTTCCTCGTCTCTGCCATAGACAACATTGTAAAGATCCGGAGCAACCTGGTTTGTTTATGCACCTGAGATATTTTGGAGCAGTTGTACAGTAGGAAGGAAATGGATACTTTTGTTCTTGTCACAGCGCTGAGATCAAGTCCGGCGCAACCTTACTCGTCTACTAGAGGCCTAGCTTAAAGTTGGTTTGGGGAGTTACAAATGAGTTTCGAAGGGTAAAGCTTTTGTAGTACAAAACATTATTTTCACAATACAAGCACAGTATGTGATGAATTCTCACAATAAATTATGTTAATGATAAGCATTGAAGGGACCCGCTTGGTGATATAATGATTTAAGGAAAGGGTCAGCAACTTATGGTTCATTGACTGATTTTATCCAACCCACAGAATATTTAGCAAACAAACAATTTGTTCAAAACATGGACTTAGTGGTTAATTATTACACGGGAAATGTAAAATTGAACTTTGTTTTGCGCTACTCTTTTTTAAATCATCACCCGCGATATCAAAAAGGTTGCCTCTGGTCTCTGGCTTCACTTTCGCACTCGACTGGACTGCCTATGACAGGGAGATTAAGGTTCAATTCGGGTTAGGTGCACTGGGGTTGATTTTTCCTAAACGTTTTCAACTCTCATTCCAAACAAGTGTGGCTGCACTTCCTCAAGAATCAACCATCTTCATCCCTAACATATTGGCGTAATTGCCATGAATGTGTACAACCAGAACGGGCAGTAGATGCAGTGCTAAAAAAACTAGGCTGGGAGGAATAGGTACTAATATAGTGACTGACAAAAAGGAGCAGATAAAAGGAACAAGTTCAGTGGTAGAGCAGTAGCAGATTGATTGTGCTCCACTAAAGGAGCAGTTTTTCCCCATCCCTAAATGGTTGATAGATAATGATTGCAATGCACATAAACAAGAATTCTCATTTAGTTTTGGTGGGGGTATTGTCAAGAATAAACATTGTAGGCTACACATTTGGTTTATTAGAGGCTATTAATGCCTTTCAATATGTCTCTTTTTTGAATCATCAGCGGTTTGACACCCAAAAGGATCTTTATCATGGAGCGCAACATAGGAAATACTTCTTCAAACAATACATGCCGGGTATGCAAATACGAGTTATTTATGCTTGGAAAAGGTTTTGCTTCAACTTATGCAGAACTAGATTTGTCAAAATTGTCTAGCAATAAAGAAGCAGCAGAGGCCCAGGGCCAATAAGCCAGTTTTGTAACTACAATATTGGGTTTTAAGATATTTCAGATATTTTGGAATGAGCAAGTGGGGCATCCATGCTATACTTTAGGTAAAAGTTGTTTTTAGGGCATCTCAGAGTAATAAATGCAATGATGGCTTCTTTAGTGCTGACTGACAGCTCACAGTCAACAGTGGACAGCTTTATAAAGTTACCAGACCAAATTATGTATCCCTATGTCGGACCAGATGATCTGCAAAAACATGTGTTCTAGTAACTGTCACTTCTGACGGTCAAAATTTAGGTATATATCCCTAAATTTCTACTGTCAGAAGTCAGCTGTGAGCTGTCAGTCAGCACCGAAGAAGTCATGGGGCTACTGTACATTGAATGAAAAAACTATCTGACAAATACTTTAATTTTATATGGATGAAATCCTGTTAGAAAGAAAGAGAAATATACCAGATGAATCAGTCTAAGAAAACAGCACCGTCTTAAAATAATAAGCTGATATATTATTAACTTTATCTATTTGAGATCATTGACAAAATGCTTGGTGAATTGGAATGTAGATTCCCTAAGAATGATTTTGTAAGCTATGCAATAAGTGCTTGTCTTCCTGGCAGTGAAATTTTTTTACATGCAAAATCTATACAATCATTAAGTTGAAAATTCCAAAGAATCTTTCCTGCACTTCGAGAAGCTTCATTCCTAAATATGCTTGGCTAAGAACACCCTTATTAATAAAACACAATCACCCAAATACTTTTTTAAGAACCTAAAAATGCAAGTAGTTGCTCCTTACCATTGCACTCTTATTACCTGTTTCTTTAGCAGCTTTTGAAATAAGTTTTTCAGCTATGAAAAGGGTTTAAACTTACTTGAAATCGACATTGGCGAGTTCAACACTATGAATCTAGTTATACTTTCATTAGAAAGAGGGTTAAGTGAACAAATGGTCCAGGATCCATTGGAAGTTGTAGGAAAATTTGCTGATATTGAAATTTGTAGAATCAATCATTTTTATATTTAAAACATTTAACTGGTATTCTGAAAACTATATTTTGACTTTATAGTTTATTTGTATGGAAAACAATTATCAAGAAGTCTTGTCAATCATACACACATCCTGACTACTTATCTCATTTTAATTTTCTTTCTATTTATTTTTCGTAAATACCATTTTATGTAAACAGTATAAAAGTCAACTGTTAAGTGTATACGCTCCTATCATGAATGCAAGATCTATTAATAGTGTAGAGCCTACAGTATCTACAGAATGCTATCAATATTTGAATCAAAGTTTTATACATTTTTATGTATTTTATGTCTGGGGTGTGTATTTTGTATTTATGTTAACAGAAATTTCTGCCCTCCGATATATTTTGTTGTCTAGAACCACCACTGTGTATAGACTTTGGCATATCATTTGACCTGCAATATTTGCTTAAATTGGTTGAAAAATTGTTAAAATAAAACTGTTAGTTTCCCATGTTTCCTCCTTGCAAATAAAATATTACTTTAATGCAGCTAAGTAAATTCTACCTTTCTCATCTATGTCCAGTCAGTATTGGCCTATGCGGGGATAGCCTGGATGGGCAGTAAGATATGTAGCACTGAATCCATTACACATAGGCCTACAACCTTTGTAGCTAAATAAAAGCAGACATGCATTTTTTTTATAATTGGCCCACAGTACCAAAATATAATTCAAATTTTATCCAAAGAACATCTATAATACTTTGGATTAAATATGTTGCAGACCCTTGAACTCATCTGAAAAGTTGTCAAAATCTACGTCCATACTAGAATGTGGAAGCAGAGTGGTTGAAGTGATGGAAAGGCCTAACGACAAACACTCAAAGACCTTCTCATTTGATCGTGTGTTTGACCCAAGCTCAAGACAGGTAAGGTTTTTTTTCTGACTCTGCTATTCAACTCATTTGGGTGCATGACTTTAGGTATCACTCTGACAATAGACTAACTACCATTTACATGATTGGGCTTTAATCCTGGTCAGGTGTACTGACAGGGTTGCTTCGCACCCGGCGAACCAAAAATACATAAATATTTTTTGTCAGGCAAAAACCTGGTAAACACAGAATTTGCTAGTATTAAAATACTTGCAAACCTAACTGATGCTGGCTGGCTTTTGATAAACAGTTCCACACTAAATTCTTACATTTATTAATGATTATCTTCTTCCTCCATACCCAATGTGTAGGTGACCTGGTGGTCTAGGGGTAATGTGTTGGACTTCTATGCTGGCAGCCGGGGTTCAATCCTTGGTCCCGGCAAAGATTTATCTGATTACCAAAACCTTCCTTCACCTCTGACGAGACATCTTTTGAATGTGAGGAATGCCAGGCCTCCACCGTGGTTCGGATTCCACGTTAAACTGTAGGTCCTTCATTTCATCTCACAATCACCCTACCATTACACATTAGCGTAAGTGCATACAACCCGAACGGGTAATAAGACACGGTGCTAATAATAATACCCAATGTGTAAATTTGTGTTAGCCCAAATGGGTAGTAGAATTGTGCAGCACACACACACAAAAAAAAAAAAAATTCCCAGAAAGTGTATAATATCTTAAATGGGCTTCTACCTGTTCTAGATGGATGTTTACAAGACTGTACTGAACCCCCTGATTGATGAAGTTTTGGCTGGCTACAACTGTACAGTGTTTGCATATGGCCAAACTGGCACTGGAAAGACTTATACCATGGAGGGTGAACGTACGAATGACCCAACTATCTCTTGGGATGCAGTAAGTACACGCATACAGATAGGCCCAATAAACCCACTTTGCCTGCTGGACCTTTATGTGCTATTCTAATCAGTCTGGCAGGACCTTTTTCATAGAAACATGCACATTTTCTAAATCCTACCAGTAAAGGTATTTTATTAGTATAAAATTGGTAGTTACATGAAATTTTAAAGCCGTGTTGAAACAACCCAAGTATACTTGGACAAAGCGCATGCATCACTTGGTCATTACTTGGATCGTGCCAACAATTCATCCCAACCTACTTGGAAGAAGAGGTTATATCAAAGTTGAGTAGGACAGTGGCCAACTTAATTGTATCCAAGTTAAACTTTGATTATGTTCAAAATGGCGTTGACTCAAAACACAGATGGTGAGACCCATAAAAGGAATGTTATAAAAATACTCAAATGGATGGATAGGCAAAATGTAAGGTGCATGGAACTGTATGAGGCAGAGGAAGTGTTATGGAATGTAACGAAGAGCAGATAATGCTGCAGCTCTCATGTTAGTATTAAGTTTTATTTTTGCACTGCCTCTTAATAAATGTTCAGGTTATACACACTCAAGTTCTAGAATTTTTGGTTTTATAGGTCTTAGTAACTTGCACAGTGGTTAGTTGTAAATTAGTGTAATCTTCAATCTCTACTTCGCAAAGGAAATTTGAGGAAACTCCAAGATTAGCCTCACACCTAAAATATCCAGATCAGAGTCCAAACTTTCTCTTTTACTGAACTTTTTTTTTATAGATTTCAACTACCGGTATGAGCATATCAGCGACCACTCTGATATTCTCCAAAACCAAATTTGTACATAACTGTCCAAGTCTCTAACCGTGGCAACTAACTTGGTCCAAGTTGTGGTCCCATTATACTTGGACCGTGTCAATGCAGCTTTATTTTTCTCTGGAATTTATTCTTTAACATGATGTACTACTCAAATTACAACTACCCCTTTCAAAATGTAAATGAGTGTTATTCAATGAAGCAAGGAAATATTACTAGTAAATGTAACAAGTGACTTTGACGTTAAGAAAAATAACCATACTTATAGTTTGTTTACAAAATGTCTACCTTATATGACATTCATAAACATGGATAATATGAATGAAACAAACAAAAAATAACAATATTTTGTTATATAAGTTGTGACAAAATAAAACCAAATAAAATTTACTTTTGAACAAACTTAGATTTATATTCTGATGCGAAATTGGGATCCTATTCTGAATCATCAAAACTTTCATTGCTTTTATATAATTAATCTAATATTGTTTCCGAAGTTAAATGCTCCATAAGCTAGTCTCCTTACTTATAAAATAAACATTCAAAACCGTTTTAAATAAGATGCGGCAAACACAATTTCACTCATGAAGTAAACAAAACAAATCTCCAACTTGACTGACAACACGCCTAAGAATATTGAACAAAGAGATTGTATTTTTAAAAAGCAATGTAATCTATTGGCAGACGTATACATTAAAATAGTTAAATAAACCGTCCATAATAGCATACTGTAGTAATATTGACAGATACCATTAATAAGCATGGAAAAGTGGTTGTAGTAATATTACGCCACCCGCAGAAATCCCAAATCTCCAATTGTTGTAATATTTCGATGTTGGTAGGCAGTGTGTTTATAAATAATCCTGTGTGAATCAAAGATTTTAAATTTTAAATCTAACTTCAATTTTTTATCTTTATCTTGACTAAATTCCAAATTGACCATTAAGTTTTAACACTTTTTGAAATAATATAAACTGAATTATAATATACGTATGAAATAGTGCATTGAGCAAAAACAATTGGTAATAAATAAAATGATAAAATATTAGGAAAATAAAAGAGCACAAATAAAAGTAAAAACACTTACTAACACATTCAATATAGTTAAATGTGTCAAGTGTTTTTACTTTTATTTGTGCTCTTCCATTTTCAGGAAATGTGTTCTTGAAAATAGGGTGGAGATATTATTTCATGGGGGTTTTTGGGAAAATTAATATATAAAAAGTTTAAATTGAGGACCATGTATTGATGTGACATTTCTAGTTTAAATGTTTGTTAAAATATAATTAATTTATTAAAGTTTAGTTATCCTTATCGTCCTTTTTGTAGTTGAATAGGTACCCAAAATTTTAGAAACTTTTATTTTACAACTACTATACCTAGTGAACACAACTGAGCACCATTAAATAACCACACTAGGCTCCTTGATTGTAATATTTGTCCCTAAATAGATTTAAGAAAATAAATGTATTCTTGGTAAAAATAATAGTGCTAAAAGTGGCTTTTAAATATCAATTCATGCTCGAAATACACCTTCACTACACTTATTTTGCATATAGATGTTATGTTAATGTTATTATTTGAGATGGAATCCATTTGCTTTCGTATCTTGAAAATATTTTTAACCCAATTATTATTTAAGTCCCGTGTGAGAGATTTAATAACTAAAACATAAGAGGTAGCCAAGAACACTGGCTCAGTTGATAAATATTTTTGGTATTTTTATTGATAAGGCTGTGGCTCACTTTTATATATTTAAATTATTTTGAATATGATTAAAATGTAGGCCTATGTAGTAATTAAGATTCATGCCATAATTTTTTTTATTTAAGAACGTTTTAATTTGATCTTAAAAATCTAGCTTTGTAATGTGTTAATATTTATACCAAAAATGTTTTATAAAAAATAAACCATTATAATAGTTGCATTAGATATGGGTTTTTTATTTTATATTACGTCAAAACCTTAGCCTATACTTTAAACTCAATATTATTTTGTTTTTATTTGGAAAACTTAAATTTTAAAAATCTATTAATATATAAACTTTTCTATACATATTATTGTCCACTCTTTTCTTCTTTTCATCGTAAAAGCCATTTTTATTAGTTTTTTATGTTTCCATCCACCTCTCTTGTACCATCTTCCAAATATAATTAAAAGATATGTTGTAATACTAAAATACTATAACTATAGCTTTTGATTTTTATTTTGTTCAATATAAAAAAGTTGCCTGTACAAGTTTAACATTAAAGAGTTCTTTTTAAATTCACTTTACCATTTACCATGGTTTAAATCTATTTGGTTCAGGCTAAATAGACTTCTTTTCTTATGCTTAAGATTTTGATATGTAGGATTTTTATTTTAAAATTCGTGCATAGACTATCATGGCAATGATACTAATTTTAAAAATAAAAAACAAACAAAAATGTATTCATAAAATTTATTTGAATTCAAATAGAAAAGATAATTTCACAAGTAGCAACAACTTTAAAGTTATTAAATTATTGAACTAAAGATAATTTTGCAATTAGCAACAACTTAAACATAAAATTAATTATTGAAATAAAGATTTTGGATCTGTTGTGTATCTCTGGAATCTTCCAGAGTACTAGCTTCTCCAGAGCCTTCCATATTTGTTTCAGAAGTCCCCGTCCTACCCCCTTAATTATTCATTTCCAGGTCATTCCATGTCAAATCAACCAATTCATAAAACCTTAATGTCATGGATCTGGTTGATATATGGTATATTTGTCTCTTACCATGATATGTTTAAAAAACCTTTTTTTTTTTAAATTCAATTTTTGTTCGTCCGTTTTTAAGTTATTACATTTTTAAAATTGCCTAAAACCCACATTTGCTAGTTTCTATGAATTTAGATGCCATTTACTAGATATTTATAGTAAATAACTACATACCTGAGACAGGTCATTTTATAGGATGACTAGTAATTCTATTTGATATAGGCCTACAGCATGACATTTTTTTGTTTAAAAAATCACTAGTCTTAAAATTCTTAATTTTGAGATTTGAAAAAACAGAATTTTTTAAAATTTCCAAAAGATTCATACTTAAAGGTAGCCAATCGGTACAAATTTCAAGATGTTACTCAATGGTACATTATACAAAATTTAAAATTTTCTTGTTAGCAATAATGAGAAATTAAACTCATGTCCATTTGTCTAAAATCTACAACTTGGGGTTTTAAATAGAATAATAATTTTAGTTGAATTCAAATTGCAAAACCTTTTCTTTCTCTTCACCATAGATAATATACAAAACAATCTTTTTTACAAGCAAAATCCTTGATATTACAGGATCCTCTATCAGGATTGATTCCACGCTCTTTAAGTCATCTATTTGATGAGCTACGGAGACTTCAAGCAGAGTTCACGGTTCGAGTTTCCTATCTTGAATTGTACAATGAGGAGTTGATTGATTTACTGTCAACGTCCAACGACCCCTCCAAGATGAAGTGAGTGAGCAGGAAAGACTATAATCTTATCCTAATAGTATTTTTAAGAAATATTATATTAGGGAAATGCAAAGCCTTTGGTCGAACCACTTTAACTTTGACTTAAACATTTGGAATAATGTTGAAATTTTAAAAAGCCCTATCCATGATTTTGTGTGGTCTGTGGAACGTATAATGGACCATTCTTATTTTCATAAACTTGGAAGAAATACATTTTGGATTGTGATATTTTGGCATAATTTGGAGAATTATAGCATATGAGGTTGGTGTACCAAATTTTTACTCTTTCTCGGACATAGATTATTTCCTAAAAATTGTTAAGCTAATGACAAGTTTTTATAATGTGGCCTGCTCTAAATTTTTAATGTTCCGTGTGGTCCTTAGTGTTGAAAGAAACCTAAGTGGTTTTTTAAAAAAAACAGTAAAGTGGGTTATATTTAGGTGTGTGCGAAGCTTTGAGAATTTTGAAGTTGAAGCGAATATTAATTAGCTTTGACTTTGACCTCGACAAACAAAATTTACTTCAAAAAATTTGAAGTTTCGGAAAAAAATATATAAATACTTTCAATTTTAACCATTCCTAGCTGTTATTCTAGTAGATTATATTCATGTTTACCACACACAATTCACAATTTAAAACAAATAAAACTTTGAATTATAGAATGCTTATTAATATGTATGAGGCGCAAGCTTCTAATACAAATTATTTTCATTTGCTTACCTTACGAAAGATGGGCGCTATCGATTTATAGGTTAAATATCGATTAGTTTGATATTTTTTAATATCTATGTATTGATTGTATACTCAAGGCTTTGTTTCCTGCTCTATCTGAAATCTCGAATATTGATACCAAAGTGGTTATTTTAATAAATAAGATCCAGATCTTTGATGTCCGAATTATCGACGCTTTATCATTTTATTAGTTTACTAGGTCTGTACATATTTCTGTATACTTATGACAATTTTTTTTTTCCAGATTGTATGAAGACCCATTGAAGAAAGGTTCTGTGATAGTAAGTGGGCTAGAAGAGGTGACTGTTCATACAAAAAATGAGATCTATAATATCATGGAGAAAGGCTCCATGAAAAGGCAGACTGCGTCAACTATGATGAATTCTCAGTCTAGGTGAGTCTACATTTACTGCTTGCTAAAGTATAGGCAATGCTGCTTAGCTTATATAAAAAAGGCAACTAAACACTCAGGATTACTACACCTGTAAAACCTACAAATGTCGGGGAAAACATAAAATTTGTAAAGCCAATGTTATTTCCAGATATTTGTTTTTTATTTCCTGCTCTAAAAATATGAAGCAGAATATTACCACTCGGTATCAAGCAAAGGTTATGATAAATTTGTTTTTTAGGTTACTTGGAGCAGAGGACTATGCCAAATTGTGATAAGGCTACTTGGAATATATCACGGCAAAATAATCATTTGTTTCCAGCCTTTAATAAAATACTTGAATCTTCCTCTCCTTGCACCATTCTTTCTCCTTTAATCGGCTCCATTCTTCTTTCACTTCACACTTTCTGTTATCTACTCTTTCCATCTCTTTCTGGTTCTCCAAGTATTTTTCCTACATAGTTTATCTCCATAATTCTCTTTGGTATTCTTTCCTTTTGCAACCTCTTTACATGGCAATACCATCTCAGTCTTGCTTCCTCTCCAGTCTCAGGTACTCCAATTCTTTCCCAGATAACTTCATTCCTAATCTTTTTTCCTCAACGGCTGACGGCTAACATGCTCCTAACACACTTCATTCCCATGGCCTCCGCTTACCTAGTCTCTTACATTCAAATATAAACGTTTCTGCTGCATATGTACTATAGATACAAAGTACGTCCTCTACAGCATTTCTCTCCTCCATAACATGTCTCTTGCACACCTCCAGAACAACTCTACCTGCTGCTCTCTATTTAGATCCTATTTACTCCCAACCCTCAATCACAGTTTCAATTTATTTTACCTTCTCCACAGTGGTGGATCATGTATATGAGCACATGTGCATGTGAACATCCAATATTTTGGTTACAATTTCAATGTTGGCAACTGTTTTGTATACAGTTTGGCAGCACAGTGTGACTGCTATTAATATTTGTTACAATTGAAGCGCTGTGAATGTTTGTGTTTTGACTGGCTCCCCCTTATCACAACCCATGAGAGTTGAACCATTTGAGCTGGTCTGAACAAACTAGGACATTTTTGGCACTCATGACATGAGTCGGTCACAATTCAGTAGAGTAATCAAGTGGTTTGAATGGTTTGTTTTAAGAAACACTTTCCTTTTATTGGTAATTTGAAAGTGAAGTTTTAAAAAATATATTGAAATATACTTTGTTTAAACCTTTTCACCATATATAGAATATACTATTTATTTTATAAAATGCACATTATATCTTATTGAATGTGTGTAAATAGACATAACTAACATTGTAGTTTTTTGTTTGTAATGTTTTATCAAAGATGAATACACTGAAATATATTTTATATAATGATTAATTAATTTATCAGGATAGTATACTAATTAAAATACTAAAACATGATAAAATAAATTTAGTTGAAAGGGCTTGCGAAGTATTTTTAAACATAAAACTTAAACAAAAATTAAAATTTATGTTTTTATATATTTCTCCAGAAATACATAATTAATATAAAGTTAAGTATATTTTTTTAAATTGAGTTTAATATAAAAAGTTTAAAAATGCAAAAAAAAAAACCTGATATTTTTTAGTCTTACATTCATAAAAAAAATGTGATTATGTAAACACTAGATTTACAAAATACCTGACACTGAAGGGGTTAAGAATTGTATCCAGGAATCCCTTCTAATAATTTGTGGTTTTCAGTCGCTCACACACGGTTTTTTCAATCACCGTGCACATAAAGGAGAATTCAATTGATGGGGAGGAGCTTCTCAAGACAGGCAAGCTCAACTTGGTAGATCTTGCCGGAAGTGAGAATATTGGCCGGTCGGGGGCAGAGAACAAGAGGGCCCGGGAGGCAGGCAACATCAATCAGTCTCTACTCACTTTGGGTCGCGTCATCACCTCGCTTGTGGAACGGACCCCTCACATTCCGTACAGGTGAGCCTTGCACACCTGTACTTCATTAACTTGGGAGAAATCGGCTCTTAACTTATTGATAAAGATATTTAAATTTTATTAGCCTGTTAAATAAAATATGTACTTTTGTCTCAATCTGTGTCTGAAGATACTACATTCATAACAATTTGCTTTCTTTCAAACTTAGTTACTGTCATTCATAAATTCAACATCCAACCTGATGACCATTATTTAACCACTTAATCTAATTTGTAAATTCTTGGGTCACTCAAATCCTGAATTGTTTGATGTGATTTGCTATTTAAAAGACTTTAAAAAAATATGAATTCAAATCTGGCTTATTTTTTTAATACAATAGTTTTATGCAATAAATTATACAATCGTCTAAATGAGACAATATATTTTTCTTGTTCTTGATAAAAATGAAGAAACAAGCTTGGAGAATAACTACAAACTGGTATAAAAATAATTCACTCTAAAGTGTCCTCTTTGTTATCTTAAATTAAAAATTGAAATTATAGAAGGGCCTACATACTTGCCCGAAAATTTTAGGCCTAAAGTTCAAAATTAAAACAATACTACACATAATTATGAAATTTTCATTCAGGGTATATTAGTTTCCTCCTTCATTGGACAAGGGTAAAACACAAACTGGACTATGGCTGCACGATTAGAGGTTGATCATGGCTACTTAGATTCTGCAGTTACCACTCTCTTCATTAAAAAATAAAGACTAGCATGATTTGTTCTATAAATTGCAAACTATTAAATTATAAGTAAATTCACCGTGTAGTATCAGAATAAGATTGTGCAAATATATGATGCATTGATAGAATACATAGCCAGTATACAACGTTGATTGGGACATTGTACAAACACACAAATTGGCTTATCAGTATAGCGATATATCAGATGTTTTCGATAGTTGCTGTCATGCCTGGAATGATAAGGTAGACAAGCCAAAACTGATCGTGTATATAATGTCAAGCCCAGAATGACTTATGCATGTGCAGTGAACCTCCTTAGCCCACACTTTTAGCATTCATCTCTTTTTTTTTTGTGTGCTGGAGGTTAATATTTGTTTTATCATGACTTCCACTCCGAAATTAAACTGTTGAATTCATGACAAACTTTATCAATCTGTTCAAATCATTTCCGGTTTTTTGTAAAGTTAAAAGTAAAGAGTATAGTAATAAGTTTAAAAAGGAAGAGGCTTATCAGTAAATAGTTGATTTAGTGAAAACAGTTATACGTGGGTGGAAACATTGATTTTGTAAATTACTGCAACTCTCAACTATAAACAAATTCTCGTGAGTACAAAATGTACTGTTCACTTGGTATGGAATATAAGGGCCAGTTTCATAGTCAAATTTAGTACGCCTCAAGTGCGGCGCTACACTAAGTAAAAGATGACACCTACCTAAACCAGAATGGAATGGGCCGTTCTCGAATAGGAAACTGGCCCATTCCATTCGAGTTTAGGTAGGTGTCATCTTGAACTTAGTGTAGCGCCGCACTTGAGGCGTACTAAATTTGACTATGAAACTGGCCCTAAGTCTCAGCATGGTCCGTGTATGGTGAAACCTGGCAGGACCGTGTGTGGGGGCCTTAAGAGAGTAATGAATGGAGGGCTTGTTGTGCTAACCACATGGCACACTCTATTCACAAATGTTGCCACTATAATCGCTAATGAAGATGGCCGCTTGGTCTATATCTTTCTTGCAGGCTCACACCATGGAATTTTATATTGGTTATTTATGATGTATTGATGCTTGGTCCTAACCTTTATAAAGCTATTTATTTCTTGATGTTAAGCTATTTCTCAAACAATATATTTTTGTGCAATTATATTTCTTAAACTTTTTTTCAAAACTCTCTACCTGATCTAATATGAGCATGTGTTTTTGTATCCAGGGAATCTAAGTTGACTCGGCTCCTTCAAGAGAGTTTGGGTGGTCGTACTAAAACATCGATCATCGCAACTGTGTCTCCTGCTGTTATAAATCTGGAGGAGACATTGAGCACCCTGGAGTATGCCCATCGAGCTAGAAACATCACAAATAGACCAGAGATAAATCAAAAACTCTCAAAGAAAACGCTGATCAAGGTAGGAAAATGGGCCAATGCTTGTTTTTATTTCTAGCATGTTAATCCAAAAACAGCCTTCTTAAAACCTCAGTGTACAGTAACCTAATGTTGTACCCTTGGTTAATATGTAGGGGTGTGAACCCGTCCCCCCCATAGCCAAGGCTTTGTCTGTCCCTCTCTAAAACTTTCAAGTTCTCTCACTTGCTGAACCTAACATATAACTTTTGATAGAAGGAGCATAATGAGTCATACACTTCCCAATCTGCATATCTCACACAATAAAATTAACCCCCACCCCTAAGTTTGCTACAGAACAAAGCTGACTGTCTACAATAGAGATTGAGCCAGTAATACCGGCGGGAACAATAACTGCACTCTATTTCCTTCCCAAACCCTTTTCAGTAAAGGGTCTTTGCCGCCTGGCCTTCTCTCTGGAATGGAAAAATTTGACATTTTCCTGAGCATTCGAGATCCAGTCCACCCCTAGTTAGATCTTGTGTTTAAATAAACAAGATAATGCAAGGCAAGCACCAATCAACTTGTTAAATTAAGGGGAATATTATATCAGATTTTTTTTAATAACAAATTTTTTTTCTCAACAAAACTGATTCTAATAATTGTTTCGATTTCTAAAAATAAGTTTGAATCTTTGAACTTTTTTATTACCTTCAAATGCTGTTTTAACTGATAAAATTAGATGTATAAAATTTTCCAACCATGTTAAATGCAAGGGTTTAATTTTTTATATTTGACTTAGTAATTTGATATGGATGAACATGCAAATATAGCATTATGACCAACTGACTGAATACTGTCTAAACCACGGGCCTGCAACAGGTTGATCTCGCAGCAATTTTCAGTCGATATTTTTTAAAAAAAACTTCATTTTTATGAAAAGGCACACTACTTACCTTGCATTACTCCACCACGGTAAAGATTATAAGAATGGGCCATAGTATAATCTGTCAAGGTAATAATGCTACCTTTTAGGGTGAACGGAGCTTACATTTAATTCATTTTATGAATTTTCTATGAATGCAGGGACATAAATATTGGAGGAAATATTGAATTTAAGGAATAAATTCAAGCTTTATTTAGAAAAGAATAATTAAAAGTATAGTGGAGAAACAAAGGTTGATCGCAGAAACTTCACTAAATTTTAAATTATGAAATATTTACTACTACACATAAAATTACAGCAGAATGTTTTATTTATTGATCTTACTGTGCAATGTTTTAAATTTATTTCAAATTACTGTTGGATTAGTTATGAATAGTGGTGGGCCAATACCTACTTTTCTCGATTCTGATACCTTGTTCAATACTATCATTTCATCTCCTTGATACTGTATACCCTATTCGATACCATTCAACATGAAATTAAATAAATCCTCATTTTGTAAGCATAGGAAGTAGGTCAAAAGAAAAATATTTTATTTGTTTTCATGGAAACTAGTCAATTAGGATATTTAAACAAATTATAACAAGAATCAACCAGAGATTTACAATGATTAGTAAGCCTGCAATAAAAGCTATATTGGCGACACTGGTTATGAAGACCACCTAAATTGAAGGTGACGGTGTTTAAAATAGTTAGTCGAAAAATAAAAAATGAATATTTTATATGGATTATCTTAAAATCATTTGAATAATAATAGTCTAGCGACGAAATACGATGCAGCTGCGAGCTGGCCAATTCATTTGGTTACCACTCCCTTGCCAAAGCGCTGAGAAAAATTGACCTTATGAAGTGAATATTTACTCAACTATTTCAATACAAAATAAGTGCTCTCCTTAGGTTCATTATCAGAATACAGTTCCCTTTGATAAATGAAAATCGATCTCTTATCGACCGTAACTATCTTTATAAGCTGCAAAGGAATGACTTGTTTATATTGAGTTTAGAGCCGAATGACCAGAATAACAGGACAAAGCAAAAGGAGTAACTAATGTCTAGCCACTTAAGTTCAAAATCAACCACTTGAGCCAACCGTGTTGAATACTGAAGAGTGGTATCGAGATTTTCAGCGTTTAATATTGATTATTGCGATACTAGTTGATACCATGGGTAACGAGGGTATTAAGGAATCGAGTATTGGAATTGGCACAGCCCTAGTTATGAACCATTATAAATTTGATTTTTGCCTTTAATAATTCAGGTTTTTAAAATAGCTTCGCACACATTCCATGGTGTTCATGGTTTTTAAAAATCACTTTACATAATAAATTTTTGTGTTGATAAACCACACCACCAAGTTTGTCCAATTTGCTTTGCTGGCGAGGTATTCAATTGGGATTTAAATCCTAGCCATATGTGCTGAGGGTGTTTTTTTTTCTAAATGTCTTCTTACTCTTCCCCCTACATAAACGAGAGTACATTTCATCTAATATTTTCTTCCCAACACCATTAAAGTGCGAAAAGACCGGTTGGTTAATGATATGAAGCGGTACACAGATAACATATAGGTTTCTAATATTCGTACAGGCTAGTCTCATATTTACACAGATGAGGTAGGTATAAAATGGAGGAAGTGTAGCTACATTTGCATACATTTGGGTATAGTTAATCTTATCACCTAATGTACATTATAATCATATGGTAAAATAAGAAGAGGGACATAAATTTTGTTAAAAATCTGTATATCTAATTTTTAAACCTATGTATATTCCATTCACGGTAGGACTTACTCTCTGAAAGGTATTTTTTCCTACCAATATCATACTATATAGTAGATTTATGGTAGGCAAAAAGGCCTTTCAGAAGTCAATTCCTACGGTGAATGGAATATAAGAATGGGTTTGTTGTTCCTCGGCTCTTTTTATATTATGTGATTGCACTGAACATTGCTAGACTATTTACATTTAACTAAGCTAGTGTGCTAGTAATGAAGAAGAGGCATTTTAAAGTAATAAATACATCTTGATTAGTATAGCGGGAAAGTGGAAAACCATTTAGTTAAAAACCCTCTCTACACACGACTGGGATTCCCAGATATCAGGGGTTTTTATACCTCCCCTGTTTATCTGTGCAAGTTTCTAGCTACGCAATACAAATGGTGCAACCAAAGTTTCGTGGAGGAGCGTGTGATGGGGTGATTTCCACTGTTTGCTCACTTTGTACTTAAAGACTCAATATCATCTCTGACTAAGGAAATGCGTGGAAAGCAATTATATCACGCAGTTTTCATATGACTATACTCTGTATGACTTAAGTTTTATTTTAAAAAGTTAGTCTAACATCACTTATTATATTCTTCTTGTATTGCGTTAGTATTACAATAAGTGTAACCGTAACACATTAAATACCTTTATTTACCTGGTGGTATTATGTTTATTGCTCTAAGGGGTTACAATAATTAACAGACCCCCTTAGCTATATGACAATTGATTAAATATAAACCTAAATAGAATATTACTTAAATACACGTGAAACAAACAAACTGAAAACAAAACTTTAACACTTCTTTAGTTATTTTCAACAAACCAGCACTGCGTCTGTTCAACACTGAGCCTAAGTTGCGTTATGCGCATGGGCAACAAAAGATGGCTCAAGATGGGAGATGGAAAAATTGCTCGGCCAGCAATCAGAAAAGACATAGTGTGGCGTAGCTTATCTTTCTTTGTGAACCAACACATTTAAATATATGGTCCGCTATTTTTCTAAAGAGCTAGCAGAGAAAATCTTAGCTTAGTGTTCTTGTACCGGCCTTTAGCTGTTTTCGTCTGTTTACTTTACACTCTGCTGCTCTTCCCGCTTCTTTTGTTTTACTTATTAGAGGCAACTGAATTGTATCTCCTCGGAAGAGACTCTCTTCCGATACGTTTGCCACAAACCGCCCAAATTAAAATCCTGATTTATATCTCCTTTAAAAATTGGAATTACATCTCCGAAATCCTGAATTGTACCTCCTCGCAAGAGTATCTCTTCCGACACTTTATACACATAAATAATCCAAATGAAAATCCTGAAATATACCTCTAAGTAGGGGACTTAAAGTTTTAATTCTTATGCTCATAAAGAATAAGTAAAGTGGAAACGTTTTAGATCGATTAAGTTTGTCATAAGGCTGCTACAGTAGCCCCATGGCTTCTTTGGTGCTGACTGACAGCTCACAGCTGACAGTCAATATTTAGGTATGTACCTAAATTTTAACTGTCAGAAGTGACAGGTGCTAAACACATGTTTTTGCTGGTAATTTGGTTCGGCGGAGGGATATATAATTTGATAAGCTAACTTTTCAAAGCCGTGAGCTGTCAGTCAGCACCAAAGAAGCCATGGTGTTATTGTAGATGGCATAACACGCTACAAACTTTTATTCGTGCTTTGTGCAGCTCATAAATAACTGCGGGCAGCATATGGTAAAATCAATCAAATCATTGTATATGAAATAATTTATAGATGGTTTATATTTTAGTTTATGATAGAAAAAATTAAAATCTTATTGTAATATATATTTTAGCATTTTAATGAAAAACACACAATTTGTGTATTTATAATTGTTATGTTTGTATATTTATTTACACATTCTATGAAACCTGTAATAATTACATCTGTTTTTAATAAATGTATAAATAATATTCCAAAAGTAAAAATTTAGTGTAATTTTACAATAAAATATTTAAATAGATTAATTGATTTTTAGGTCGTACACTACATATTTTTCAACTGTTGACACCAATATTTGAGAAAAAAGTTGATTAGTTTTGGCGGAAATTAACTCATTAGAAAAGATATTATTTATTTTCACATTGAATTTGGGGAGAAGTAAAACTAATGTAATTATTTGATATGTCAGCATTCATTGTAAATTTATATTTTAGTTTTAGATATTCAGACTGTGTGTATTCTTAAATCCTAAGGAAAATTTTTTAAGATCTATATCAAAAATGGTTCATGTTGGTCTTGTAAAAGTCCGTGCCAAGTAACTTGCTTTTACTCAGAAGTGCGGCATAATTTCACTACAGATGACAGTTGACGGCTTTGAAAAGTTACCAGACCAAATTATGTATCCCTACACTGAACCATATGATCTGCAAAAACATGTGTTTAACAGCTGTCACTTCTGACAGTCAAAATTTAGGTATATACCTAAATGTTGACTGTTAGAAGTCAGCTGTGAGCTGTCAGTCAGCACCAAAGAAGCCATGGGGCTACTGTAACTACACTTACCATGACAATGTTTTTTTAGTTAGCTTAGATGTAACCAAACAAGTTTAATTTGGACATCGTACTGCCCTCTGATATTCTCAAATCTGAAGCCGAAAGATACCCTTGCATACAACTCCATTTGATTTAGAGGCATCTAATTTTCAAAATATACTCAGCTGAGGACCACTAAATAGATTGTATAGGAATTTATTTTCAAAACCTATTTACCACGTTTCATAAGATTTCGGTTAGAGATTTGTAGGTGAATTGAAGATTTATATTTTTTAAATAATGCACTAGACCTGTATCTATAAACTAACAAATATATAGAAATTTCCTTTAAAATATTCCCCAACAAATGTTACCGATAATAAATGTCACTAAGCACAACTCTGTACAGTTTTAATTCAATAA
Source organism: Timema douglasi (assembly GCA_901482245.1). Lineage (NCBI taxonomy): Eukaryota > Metazoa > Arthropoda > Insecta > Phasmatodea > Timematidae > Timema > Timema douglasi. The sequence goes on from CABEEJ010004393.1 coordinate 38,558, forward strand.
AAGTTTGGTGTGATGTTGTGTAGACTTATATAAAGGGTCCTAAATGTCTCACTCGCCAGCCACATAGTGGGGCAGTATATTATAAATGTCCACTTTTGCTTTTATGTGAAAAGTACTTGAACTGTACTTGTTGTCTAGTAGAGATAAAGCTGTAATTATTTTGTAAAGTTTGTCATAACTAGGCTAAATAGTCCTTGTTAATGTAGGTTTCATATTTTTATGATTGGGTGCATTCATGTTAAAATAACTTTCGTATGTAACCGTAGATCTGTGTATTTAGATTATTTTATTCTTGTAAAAATTTTAATGACAGAAATTACACAATTCACAGACATTTTAGTGGAACAATGCAAAGACACATTCATCCGCATGATCGATTTTGCAACCAATTATTTAATTGCATACATTTAATTTCTTAAGCGTAACAGAAAAATACATCTTACATTTTGTCATTTTCCAAGTGTCTTATATATTTAGTTTAAAGATTTACAAGTCGGCAAGCAATGAAAACATGTCTTGACATATTAAGATTTGTTGCAATGCCGACAAAGCCACACTGTTATTTGGCTTGGTTTTCTAGTCCTTATCCCCACAATGCTTTGCATTCCTTTCATCCACCAATAACCTGAATTTTTTGTGATTCCAAAAATGTTTGAAGCCAATGGGTGCAGGGACATATGCCCCCCTAAAATTCAAAAGATAAAATTTAAAATTTTAATCCAAGTTTATATATAATAACTTCATTCTAAGTTTTAACTCCATAAAAGTAACTTATTTGGTGATTAATGACATTTTATTATTAGAGAGGGATTTTCTATGTGTCAGAGGTAGACAAAGATTTTTACTAAGACCACATTAACATTTTTAAAGAGTTGTGCATTGAATCATACGTGTACAATAAAAAAAAAGTTGTTTTTGTTTTTAAGTTAGTTCACTGAATGTGTTGCGCCAATAATAACTATAGTGCTTGTTTTTTGTTTTTAATTAATATTGAATATCAGTGCTTCTTTTGTGTAATTTATATTAAAGTCCAAACAGCAATGAACACCATTGAGGCAAGCAAGCCATTATACTATCAAAAAAGGTTTGAAATAAAGAAACTTGGTCCTCCAAGACCACAACCTAACCTATCACATACTTGTCATAGCCAGAAGAGAAACTAGTCGTAGTTTTAACCCAAAACTGTATGAGAAAGCTACTAGTATTGCAGGGTGTGATGAAAAAAATGTTTTTTTTTTGTTTTTGTTGTATTATTTTTGGCTCTGCGGATATGGGGGCGACTACAGGTATAGTTGATCTCAAACACTTGGATGAGAAAATAAAAAAGCATTTGGTGAGTAAACTACATTTGCAAAATGAAATGAATCTGACAATGCTAGGGCAGGTAGACATAGGACAGCAATTAGATGAAAGCCACTTAAAAACAGCGTGAATTGGCGGAGAGAAACGGCTACATACTTTCCCGAATAATTGATTGTATCAAATTTTGTGGTTTTTTGATTTGAGTCTAAGAGGCCATGCATGATTAAACTATTGAAAGTTTAAATCCGGAAGTTTTTAAAGAATTATTAGATTTTGTTGCATCTTTGGGTAATGTAGTACGAGGACATCTGGAAAGTTCAAATTTTTTCAAAGGCACTTCAAAAACAATACAGAAAGACATTTTGGATGATATTCTGATTGCTCATTCTTATATAAAAGAAAAATTGAAAAAAAAATCTGTACTTAGCAGTTCAAGTGGCTGAAACCACTGACATAACATGCAAAACACAAATGTCTATCATATTTCCTTACCAAATTGAAGAGTTTATTTTTGAATGGTTTTGGAGCTTTCTCTCAATCACACATCGACCTGCCGAAGGTACAGGTTCAGCAATAATAAAACTGCCAAGTGTTCTGGTCATAGATAAGAATCAAAGAAAACTAATAGCTCAGGCATGTGATGGTGCCGCTATGATGAGCGGGGAAAAAGGTAAATTTTAGTAAAGGATTAAAGAAACTTATCCAGGTGCAAATTTTGTTCATTGCAATGCACACCAAGGAAATTTAATCATGCAGCAAGCAACTTCTGCTTCAAAAGAAACCAAAATATTCTTTTCTGACATTCAAGGGATTGCACAATTTTTTAGCCGCTCCCCAAAAAGGACTGGCATTCTAAATGAAATAGTTAAAAAACAAAAAACCGCAAGCTGTACTTACAAGATGTAATTTTTAAAGTAGAAGTGTGAATACGATTTACGGACACAGACAGCCTTGTAGAATGTTTTTGGAGGATACGGGGATCAGAGAGACACTAAAACTATTTCACCTGCATCAAGGTTCATTAGATTATTGCAAGATGATAGGTTTTTATTTAGGTTGGACTTTTTCCACAGGCTGATGCCTCACATAGACATGTTATTCAATCAGATCCAGAGGAAAGAATTAGAACCCTCTGAAGTTAATAAATTTACATCTGATCTTGTTGTCGCGATTGAGACGATACAGATTTGTTTCTCTAGGGATCAAATTGAATCTGCTGGTGAAAATGAACCTTCAATTAGCAAGAAAAGAAGACAGGATGGAAGACCATTGCACAATAGGCAATCAGCTATTGAGGTGTGTGATATCATCATTAACCAAGCTAAATGTAGATTTGAGTTCAACAATAATTTGTCCCTTGCCCATCTTTTTATGGCAGAAAATTTTGAAAACTACAATGAGAAATTTCTTGATGAACAGCACTAGATCACCACTAAAGCTTTCTCTTTCATTGAAAAGTACAAATTGAAAACAGAACTTTAAGTCTTGTATTTTAGGGAAGATTTACCAAGTGCGTTAGGAGCATGTGCCTTGTTGAATTTTTTTTTTAAACCATTTAAAATAATTTTTTCAGAATCTGTGTCACTTATAAAAATAATTATGGCCATTCCAATGACAAGGGTAGAAAATAAAAGGCGAAACTCATTATTGAAGAGTTTTTCCAAATCCAAACACCAAAAAATGGACTTTTCATGTGCGTAATTGTGAAAGAGGACATTTAATTTTTGTCTAATCCATAATTTTGCATTTTATAAAACAGTTTTGATACTTATCATTGCAACAAATGCAACTAGCACTTTTGATTTGATAAAGATATTCATTGGTAAAATCATAGTGTTGTTGTGTTTTGTAAAAATATTTTTTACATAAGAATAATATTGTTTTGCTAGCAAAATTATTTAAGTTGAAAAGTATTACTTAGCTAAACTGACAAGGAGAATTTATTTCTTGTAAAAAAAAAAGCAAGATAAAATGCATATTTAAATAGTTATAAATAGGTAGGTATAGTTGAAAGTATATAGGTAAATATATATTGTTGTATGCAATGTTTTTCAGGAAATCATTTTTGTAAATTAATATGGTAACCTATTAATTTTTACATAAGTAGCTTAATTATTTTTGTGCTCTCCTTGAGAAATATTTCTGGAGCCGCCACTGGTTTGAAGTGTGGTTTTAAATTTAAAAAAACTTGTTTTTCAACTTTGGAATCTGTTTATTATTTTCCATACCACAATTTTTTTAAAGAAATTTGATGTTTACTGGTTTTATTGCAAATATCAACAAATTTAACATTTAATTTGTGAATTTAAACATTTCAAATTGAGAAATCATAAAGTCCCATTAGAGTAATTTATTATCACGTGCTATAACTTGAACAGGTAGTAAGATGCAGTGATAAATAAAATAAAACAAGGAACCCACATAACTCTCAAACTATCTCATATCTACTGCCTCTGACTGGATATTTACCAGACTATGTGCGGCCCCGAGCAAGTTTATGGCCCCGTGCTCTCATATTTTATAGTTGTTTGTTTGTTCTTTGCGTTCCTTTCTTCTGTTACTCATGTGGCAAAGGTTGTTTTAAACCCTACCCTTTCCACTTCTACAAGCCCAGGCCCGTCTTTCCGCCTAACCATAATATTTTTTTCCCGCAAGAATGAAAGAAGTAATTTTTTGGGAAGGCTATTTTAAAGTTTTACATTTTATGCAATGCTTTAAACACAAGGTTTATTTCACAGCTTAATATAATGGGTGGGTATGAAGAGGGCAGCTAGAGGAAATGCACACGTATTTAGGGAGCAAAATATAGACACATATCTCATCACACCGGGATTCGAACCACGACCTCTCCCGTTACAGACAAACTAGTAGCTGGCGAGCCCAATACCTTAATATGCGTGATCGTATGTACCAGAGTGGTTTTAGTGATCATCGAAAGGGCATATTGTATCCTTTTCTTCAACCACGTACTGAAATCACACAGGCTGGACTTGTGTACCTGCTTTGGAGTATTGTCAAACACCTCAGAGATAAGGATCCCGGGTTCGACTCCTGTCATGGCCGAAATATGTATCATTGGTGAAATGTGCCTCTCTCACAGTGATGAATTATCGGTCGGGGGATGGATGTTGTCTGTTATATATTTAAGGTGGCTTATAAGTCCTGTGCTGACATAATAACTCGGTTCAGAATTTGAAAGTTATCTACTTGGCAACACAGCTTGTTGGTTCGTTTACGAATGGCACATTTCAATTTGAGTTGTATTGAAAGCGAACTTTAATCGAATACGTGAAATATTCTCAAAGCCAAATCGATGCTCGAATATTTTTGTTAGAAGTTCTATGCTTGGGAAAATATTAAATTGGGGTTATATATTATATTGCCTCGTGCACTAAAATTACTTGGCAAATGTTTGATTGTACTTGATTTTGTGCTATTCTGATAAATCAAGTTATCACAACATGCAATTCAACTACCGGTACTTTTTTTTTTAATATGAATGTTAATTTATAATGTTCATAACAGTTCGGAATGGACATAAAATGAGTATTTAAGTTGTCAATATTTTTATTTGCGAAGCTTGAAAGCCTGATTTTGTTTCGAAGCCAATTCGAAGCTTCTCCCCCTCCCCCCACCTAATTTAATTGTATTTAGCCACGTTACTCTCTTACCCCGTGCGCTTTCGATACAAGGTCTAGCTAGGTACGCTTTCGGTGTTTTCTGCAAAAGCGCACAAAGTATAACATCAAAAGGATATCACAAGCGCAGAAAAATGTTGGATGCCATAGCTCTTAGGTTAGATCTAGTGCGATTTCGAAAAGTTTTGGGTAGCGCCGTTCGGACTCCGTCCCCTGCTCGCCCATTCGTGTTTGTTGAAGCTTCTCCCTCAGTCCTGTTGATACCAGTTTTACCTGGAGGTTCTCTTGTTGGAGGGGGTGGATGTTTTACCCCCCACGTGACAGCTGGTTTGCCGGCGCCTTTTCCTCCTCCCGTTTTTCAGGTTCTCCTACAATCTTAGGGGCTTCTTTGTTCTCACCTTCGGTGTTTAGAGCCTGGTACAATTTGAGCCTGTTGAAATGGACAACTAAGCGCTTTTGACCTTATTGACACGATACGTGACATCGGAAATTCGTTTTATTACCACGTAAGGCCCTTCCCATGGGCGGTGTAGTTTCTGTGTGCATACACGACTAACGGCACTGCTAAGTAGCCACACTCGCTGCCCTTCCTCATAAGGGGAACCTGAACATCGTTGATCATAAAGCGTCTTCTGTACGAGTTGGCAGTTTCCCAGTTTTTCTCGGACTTTTTCTGACGCCAATTCGAAACGGTTTCGCATGGCTTGCACAAATAAGGTTTCATTCAAAAACACTTTTTCCGGGTGACCGAATGCAACATCGACTGGTAGTCGTACATCTCGCCCGAACATGAGATAAAACGGTGTGTAGCCTGTTGATTCATGCTGACTAGACCTATAGGCTAACATGACTTGGGGGAGGAAGTTGTCCCAGTCATGGTCGCTCATTAACCCACTGCCTCAACATTGCTACAAGTGTGCGGTTAAACCTTTTGACTAATCCATCTGATAGGAAATGGTATGGTGTAGTCCTTGTTTTCCTGATTACCAGAAACAAGCACATTTCTTGAAATATCTTAGCTTCGAATTGACGCCCTTGGTCACTGTGGAGTTCATCAGGAGCTCCAAACCGACACACGAATTCCTCAATTATTATCCTTGACACTGTCACAGTTGCCCTGGTTAGGCATGGCATATGCTTCTTTCCACTTCGTGAAATAATCCGCTACAACCAGAATGTATTTATTGTTTTGGGTGGTCTCAGGTAGTGGGCCCAAGATGTCTACGGAGATCCGTTGTAATGGGTATCCTGGTCGACGATTGATGAGTGGTGTTCTTGCAGCTATATTTGGGGATTTCCTACATGCACAATCATTGTAGTCTTTACACCACATCTTCCAAATGCCCAGGCCAATAGAACCACTCCCGAACTTTCTCTAACGTTTTCTTAAATCCCAGATAACCTCCTGTTGGTGAACTATGGAGTGCCTCCATTACTTCATTTTTTAGGTCTCGTGGTAGAAGTAGCTGACGTCTGTTGTTCCTAATACCCCCCTCCCCCTGTCGATACACCAAGCCGTCCCTTAGTGTCAAACTATCCCATTGTTCTCATTGCCTTAACACCTGACGAATTTCTTGCACGATTTTGTCTCGGGATGGCCGTTCTCCCGCTTTGCACTACTGCACTGCATGTTTAACTACAGTGTCTTCCTGTTATGTAGTTCTTCTAGCAACCATCCGAAGCTGTCGATCGCAAGGAAACTCACATTAAGTAGTTTACTTAAACTTCCCTTGAAAATGTTAGGCGCTTCAAATGCATCTTCTTTCGCACTTGCTTTTCCACATGGTTCGCATGGTTGCTGAGATAGCCTATCAGCATTCCCATAGGACTTGCCACTTCGGTGTTGGTTGTTGGTAGCGTCCTCGAACGTTTCACTTCTAGGTAGATTCTGTTTCTACAGCAACAGTCATAGCTTCGTCAAGCGTTTTAAGTCTTAGCCTGTCGCACAAATAAACGCAATTGCGCGTCATTTAACGCCTCTATAAATTGGTCCTCGGCGATAACATCTCTCACAGCCGCATCTAAATTTGGGAAAGCTTTAGCTGAAAGTCGGGTAAATCCAGCCCAAGCGACGGGAGTGGTTCCGCGGGTGCATGACGTCGGTTACGAAACATGGTTTTAAAAAGTTCATCTCCTTGCCCCGGGGTCAGAGCTTGTTTTAATCAATTTTTAACTTTATAATGTTGTTTTTGTTCTTCTTGGTCCAAAACAAGATATGATTGTAACGCTTTACCGGCCAAACTTTCTGCAAGATACGCTCACTTCGTTGCGTCATCCGACCAATTGTTCACTGTGGCCACTAACTCCCCCCCGGCGCGGCGCCCCTGGCTAGTGTCCATATAGTGAAGTTCTTGTATACCATACTATGCCATTTTGAGAAACGTTTTCAACGTTAGCTGCACTCTGAGATAATATCGGGTATGGGAAAACTCGCAATAAACAATAAAAAACAGTCGTTTCCCACTACCCCCCGTTTGGATTGTATCAAACTATATTATTAATTACTCATGGATTATGTATGAGGACGGTAGAATTGTGGGAAACTAATAATAGTATTAAAAACTAAGAACTGCGTCAATAAACATGTCACTATTAATCTACTGTAGGCGTTGTACAGCGAAGAAAACATTTAATCGCTAAAACTACTCTTTATTACTTAGATTAAATACAGGTCAAGTCAAATTTTCCAACTCTATTCCCAGTGGCGTGTGGAACAAGATGGGTAGCCTTCTGAAGCTTGAAACACAAATACAGTAGCCCCATGGCTTCTTTGGTGCTGACTGACAGCTCACAGCTGACTTCTGACAGTCAACATTTAGGTATATACCTAAATTTTTACTGTTAGAAGTGACAGCTGCAAAAATACATGTTTTTGCAGCTCATTTGGTTCGGCGTAGGGTTACATAATTTGGTCTGGTAGCTTTTCAAAGCTGTCAGTCAGCACCAAATAAGTCGTGGGGCTACTGTAGTTATTTCTGTATAATATGACGGGTTGCCAGATGTCCCGTTTTTTAGATGTGTCCCTAAAGACCACTCCGGTATAGACTATGATCCCGGTTTTAAACCTTTTTGTTTTGTTATCTTTTACCCAGCAATCGGTGATTTAGACCTATTAACGTTATATTTGTCAGGTTGGTATACATAAGTAAAACACATTCGCGAAAGTCTCGTTTATTCTAGAAGTTTAGTGATCACATTCTATTTGAATTTGTACGTCATTGTGAGAGTGTAAGTGTAAATTCAGGGATGTTTGTTTTTTGGTTCTGAAATTTGATTATTTATTACATTTAATTTACAGTGTTAAAAGTCTAACCATGCCGAAAAGACACTGCGACAGGAAGCAGGCAAAATCTTATCGCAAATATGAGGAAACTTCTAACTTTTTCTTATCTTTAATTTTTATTCAATTATTACTGCTGCTGTTTTCTTTTTTGTAATATATAAAAGACATTTATTTTATGCGTCGTAAAAATTAAAATTGTGATCCTTTTATTTAATCCCGGTTTGATCTAGCAAAAATCTGGCAACCCTAAATATGACTCGTCTCGACTCTAAAGAGAAAGAAACTATGTAGAAAAAATCAGTGGTTGCGATCGTAAATGTCTCTTGGTAGATGGGCTTATTGCTTTCCTTATCCTTCTATTAATATAAATAAGGTATTTGGGTATTTTATTGGGTAGTAATACACAGTGAACAAAAAGTTATTCTACACTATACAGAAGTTTTGAAAAATATCTAGATGTCACGGCACAGTACCCGTATTGCTGCTAGTATGCTCTAAATCAGGGGTCGGCAAAAAGTCAGTCTCGCAACAGTTTTCAGTTTTGCGTGTGAAAAAATTAAATCGTCACGAAAAGGCAAGCTTACCTTGCATTATTCCACTATGGTACAGCTCATAAGATAAGGTCATGGTATAACCCGTCGAGGTAAGACTGCTACCTTGGTTGGTTCGATTATGATGCAGCTTGCAAGATAAGGTCATAGTGTAACTCGTCAAGGTGAGACTGCTGCTACCTTTCAGGGTAAACTGAGTGTACATTTTATTTTGTGTATTTTCTATGAAGGCAGGGACACAAGTATTGGAGGAAATATTAAATTTAAGGAATACATACAAAATGTATATAAAACCAAAACCAAAAGTAGTGGAGAAATGAAGGGGGATCCTGGGACCTTTGAAAAATGTAAAAATCGATTAAGGCTCAAAAATATTGCCGACCCCTGCACTAAGATGTCACCCTTGCATTAGGCTAGTTTTTTTTATAACGAGGAGGTCGGGTTTCGAATTCCAGAAGGGTGTACCTAGGATTGTTTCTTCTAAAAGGGTTTCCAAATTTTCTGCGTCTAAAATTAGAGTAAACTGTCCATAAAATCTTTCTCATCCTTACACCAACAACAACGCCGGGAATAATTAAGCACACGAATCCTCTTATTACTTTTAGAAGCTTAGAAACAAACCATAAACCAACGCTATTGTTACACACAACCCGAAGGTTTACTAAAGTGTGTGTGCTTACCAAATACACGCAACAGGGTGAGGGAGGTAGAACAATTCGTGTTTTTTTAACGTTTTTCTGTCAGAATTACTATACGCATTTTAGAGCTATTTCGACCTCCCCTCACGTTTTGCTCTAAAAATATTCTTACCCCGTCTCACCCCTACCTTTTACCACTGCCAGATGTAAGGTAACATTAGTTGGTTTGGTTTTCCGTTATATGTTAAGACTCTTTGGTGTGTTTCGATTATTTTTTATTTTATAAACATAAAATAGGAACAATTCAAAGCTATTGTGCATTTACAAATTTTTTCTGCACACGTGTTATTTTGTCTATCTTTCTATTTTTAGTTTTTGTTTTTATTTGGATAGTAACTTATACATTCCACAAAGAGTCTTGCCAAAATTATGCTCAATTATCTCGCAAAAGAGTTATAAAAATACTCGTATATTGACAACACTTTATTTTTAGCACCGCGTCTAACTACCATCCGTTAGGGTTGTACGGAGATGACACTATCAATATTGTGAAGCATCAGTGATGAAGTTTAGAATATAAATGAATTAAAAGTTGACCGCATCTCGAAACAGTTTTGGAAAAAATATCCATAGTATACCCAGCTGGAATATGAACCCCTACCTCCCGATCACCGACAAACCAGATTACATTAGTTTTACATTTAGAACACATTTCTACCGGCGTGGGGTAAAAGCGTTAAATCTAATGTTGAAAATATCAATTTATCACACTACATTGTCATTCTGATATTCACCATTATACTTGACCAAATTCTCCTACCACTAATCTCATCTTCTAAGTTGGCACACGCTTAGTATCCAAAAATAGGTTTAATCATTTATCATACCATTACGTGTTTTATTAATTTGATTTTAAAAATCTGTTGCAAAGTTGTAACGTTCTTGTAACTGCCTCTACTTTGTGCGCCATTTGTAACGTCACTTATAGCTGGCCCCGGGTTTGGACGCCATTTGTAACACTCCCGAACGGGCCCCTTCGTTTGGACACCAATTGTAATGTTACTTATTATCTGGTTCCTTGTTGGGCCGCTAATTGTTATGCCACTATGTTTCGAAGTCTATTGCTATGGGTCCACATTGTGCGCCTATTGCTATCTTAGGTAATAGTTATTATTATTCCCCCACATTGGGTTTAAAGTGGATATTAGTTTATTTAATGATAATAACACTGATACTTGGGTAGAAAAATGACCATGTTGCGCACAATCTAAACGAGCGCCGAACACACGTCCGTTAGTGACAATGACTGACATCACAGTGTTCTCCGAGATTACACCATCGGTGATATATCTCAGTTCAATAGAACTTACTAGAATGTTTAGTTCGCGAAAACGTATAGAAGCATAGAGAATGGCTGAGAACCGGACACTGCCTCAAATTGAACATCTACATTATTCTGGGTTGTTCGAGAGCAGGAAGTTAATTTTAAAAAGACTTTTACATTGCAATTTTGACTCAACTTTACGTCACACACTGAAGTTAATTACAGTAGCTGATGCCCACTAACTTTAGGGGGTGAACTTAAAAACAAGAAATAACTAGTAATTTCCTAATTAGAATTTGGTAACTATCATATATGAATAATTTAGAAGACGACGTGGTTTAAGTGCCAAGTAATAAAATAAAAATAAAATATTTATATAATTAAGAGGAGAATATTTTCATTGCTTTCACATATTCTTTAGGGTCAAATCGGGGACATTACAAAGGGAAAGTTGATTAAATCAAGGGTTGTAAGAAGGTTTCAACTCCACTTTTCTAGAAAGTATGGTAAGCAATGTATTTTTGTATTCTTCGTCATGGTTTTGGCTCATAGCTTATTTGAATCTTATAAAGTAGCTATAACGTGAATGATATATTACAACACTATAAATCGTTCCATGATACGATATTAAATAAAACTCCAGTTTGGGACTTCCCCCATGAGCCACTGCAAGCAGACCCTTTACTTCCTCACCCCTGACTGTCATATAGTCAATCCGTTATGAAGTGCTAAGGAAAAAAAAGCGCAACATATTAACTTTACCTTTGCTTTCATTTCCAGACATTTAGAGGAGCAAGCGCCCTCCCTTGCCTCAACATTGGCTACGCCCATACTAGTGCTGAGAAAACTTTGTCAAAATTTTCAGCCATTTGAAAACTGAGAAATTAAATAAAAAATTAACATCAGAGAATACTTTTCATGCAGTTAACGAGTATATTTTGCAAAATCTTACTAACAAAAATCTAAACTAAAATGTTTTCTTGGATTTGCTGACAGCTTTTTTTTAGCACTTCCTCCTTTTCCCCCACTCATTAAGACGCTTACCTGTTATCGTCGACCTTACTCGGGTCTTTACCCTCCGCAAGTAGCTGAATGACCGTTCTACGGTAAAAGTGGTGCATGGTTGAGCAAGAGAGATGAGCAGAAGCCTTATTGGTGGCAAGGTAAAATATTCCCGCTTCTTTTACTAAGCCTGCTATGTTCAGCTCTTTTAACTGCTCTTTGCTGAGTTTCTTCCTCTTCCACATGGCGGACCATAGTTCATCTTCGGAGTCTTTCTCATTCAACCTAAAAAACACTCGATAACTGCTTGTCTTTCATCTTGAAGTCTTAAACGGCCATCTCCAACATAAGAGGTACAGCTAAAAATTAAAAAGCAGGTGAATGTTCTTCTAAGGAACGTTGATCCAATGAAAAAACTAAACAGTCCAAGTAAGGGATTATAAAGGATCTCTTCCATTACTCTAAAGGGATGGAGGTTGGAAGTTTGGAGCGATGTTACTGTCTTCCAACAGATCTCGACACCGTCAATTCCACTCAAACTTCCTCGGCAGTCTTGTAGGCATCCTCTACGAGCTCTGTAGCAACTTGCTATGATCATTGCAGTGAAATATCACTATAAGGATCCGTTAGATGTGCTGTGAACATTGGAGTAGGTTCAGGCTTTTACCACAGGTTCCAATAAGGCAGAATACTTGACTATAAGAGCGACAGCAACGATGTTATTGGACAATGAAGGCAGCAAAATGTAGCTAGAATGTCTGTTTCCTCGGACTGCCATTGCCGTCTAGTGATCATCTTTACAAACCTTCAACAGTGCTCACAAAATTCTCGTTTAAAACTGCAATACCTTTGCGATGATAACGTCCCACAGAGGAGGGGAATGTTTGAAGCATATTTTCTTTTCATCACCGACTCTGAAGAACATTATGTCCTATATAGTGTAGATAATGTTGCATATTCCTAGGACACTGTTAAAGTCGTTCACGACAAGATTGTTAGTGTGATGCATGCAGGAAAAACTTGGTTTTCTCATACTTATTTCTTAAAATTGTTTGCACGCCACCGCCCTTGCTAACCATAACTGAGAACACTCGTCATAAACCTGGCCTACACATTTCTCCGGGTCAAGTTCTTCCAGGAACATGTCTATCGCTGTTGCACTCGTGGTGGCGTCTAGGGCAAGACGCTCCACAAACTCCTCCTGACACTCAATTTTCTGGTCGTCAAAGAAGCGCAAGCCGATGGACAACTGCTCCTTCCCCAATGTATCAGCTGTCTTATTGCCCGGTACGCTGAAGGCGGCGTATGCCTTTTTCGTATCTTATATTATGTCATCTTTGAAAACAGCCACGTATCTATCAACAATTTCACTCTGGATTTGACGGGACATATGTCGCATTTTTTACTAGCAGACTAATTAAAGAGACGTTTCAGTTCTTGGTCACAGACATAAATTTGTAAATCAACCCGGTCTTGAAATACACCTCCATGTTGCTCTTTTCCCATCCAAGGTAAGTAACGAGTACCACAAAACATCACTGGAGATTATCGACTATAGTATCTTCTTCTATTTTGTTTCTTGTGACCAGATACCACCTGAACATCGACAGGTACGTCTTCCACGAAGACTTAGGCTGCACTAACTCTATACATTAAGTATTTATATTGACTTGATTTGGGAGAGGGGGTGTGAGCTGCCCTCTTTGGTTACGCCCATGTACTCCAGACTAAATGTGTGCCCATTTTGTTAAATAAATTAATACCATTTTAAAATATATGTATTTTGAATAAAAAGGTTCTAATCGAGCCTGTTGCTAAAAAGTGCAATTGAAAATTTTGGCAACGTACATCTTAGTATTCGCCCCTTTTATTCGGGTATTTGACTTTCCCTTTCTTATTTGACTGATTATTTCTAAATAGACTGGTTATAACACCAGACGACCTGCAAACTTAGCTTTCGTCCACCGAGGAGACAAAAACCAATCGCCTACGACCAAGCAACCGATCTCACCCAAGCATATTTTGAATTTAAACATTACAACGCTCGTCCACAAGATTAGATTACGACCAAAATACTGGGCTGTAAATCGCTGGAAACAAAACGAGTTGGTCGCAGGTGCTCAGCTGCCTGTGGGATGTTGCAGCGTGCACCTGTTGAAGAGCCTACACCGTGCTTCATTTACAACTGTGGGAGCTTAACATTTCTTTATTTTAACGTTATTTTCTGCAAGCTTTCACTTTTTTGTGAAAAAATTACCACGAATAGTGAGTGACAAAGAAATAACACGGATAGTGGGAAACTAGTTCTTCAGGTAAAAAATCACACTTGTCTATATTTATTACACTTTTTCCTGAGTATTCGAAGAAGCTTGAGGAAATGTTTTAAAGCATTTAGAGAGAAGGGTAAGAAAATTAAGCCATACTAAATGATAATTCACGAACTTTTAAATAGATGTAGCCCACAACGAGGTCCTCATCAGACGACGACATTCTCGTGAATGATCTCAAATAGGTTTCTTGTGTGAACAAAAAACGGGCAACCAATTGTAAGTGGCAAGTCACTCACGATTATCGCGCCGCGTTGGTTTTATTGGTGGGCGAATGGCCTTAACTTTAGAACTGACACAGCACCCAGTCTCTCAGACATTAATTCGTCACTGTGAAGGAGGAATCCCATATTTTAGCTATGCCGGGATTCGTACCTTTCTTATTTTAGTTTACTAACCAAACGCGCCATCGACTAATTACTGGTTGGAAATTACTTTCATTTAAGTTTTCTTATAGAATTTGAAAAGCCTATGTAAAATATTTTTATTTTATTTTTCATTTTCGTATTTTTATTTTATTTTTTTTCAATGGGAGGAGAAAGTGTATACAAACTTTCACACTTAACTATTTGGATCCAAACGGCCAAACATTAATCAAGTAATAATTCAGCGTAGTTTAATTGAAGAAGGGTATTTTTCAATTTGTCACGTTCCCTGATCACTACGTTGCCCGAAAAGAACCGGAGAACTGATATTTTTTGAATGGGTACTAATAGTACATTTACAACGATGAGCTCACACTGCCTGAGATAAATATTACAGCGCACCGTCCGCACAGACTTTCTCTCGTTAATATTAAAATATACATTTGTCAAAAACATGTAAAATTTGTGAAACTAAACAATACACACTGTTACATAAACATGCCACCAAAGAGCAAAAAAGGTAATAATATACACGGTTGCAGAAACCTTAAAAAAAAGAGAGAATAATCTCTGTCCACCAAAGAGCATAAAATCAATGGCATAAGTATTCCATAAAATATATGTTTACTTATTTATAAGAAACTATTGATTTTATAAAAATATATTGCAGATGGATTCCTCTGTTGGTTTGTCTTGTTATATAAAATGAGCTAACTACTTAGTGAAAAGATAGGTTTGTACCCATCCAAATAAAGCGAATCGAACCTGGAGGACAGCATCTAATCAGTTTATCAGACATGTTGGTTCTGGGAAAGATTATCATTGGAGGAATATGGTATCCACTGGCACTCATCGTTGTAATGATTACTGTTGTAACTCCTCTTCAGTTGACGTCATTGCGGCTCTATTTTACCGTACCGTCCGATGACACGTGGCAATATGCTTTGCACGTCAGTCATCCTAGTATAATCTACATTTTAGACTATTCCCGCTGGAAAGATGTGCTCATCGTAATCATTTTACAGAGTTTGAACCTTTTCCTTATTAACTACAAAGGCTCTTGGGAAGGAAGTACAACAGATCTTTTGAAGAGAAAGAACATTGTCATGTCTTTGCAGAAAAAAATCCACCCATCTCGTCATACACTTAGTGTTTTAAATGGACGGTTTCGCCAATTTTTTGTGGCCAATTGATAATCCATCCACCTCAAATCATTAGCATTAGGTATTTAACTAATTCCTCTTCAATTTCATCTCCTAAAACTGTTTCGCATCTTAATTTAGTAACAGCTGCTTTATCTGGAGGAATATGGTTTTTCTTAACCAACGTTTGTAGTGTAGTATGAGGCACTTGAAATACTTTTGAAGCTTTCAACGTACCCACTTTTTCTCCCTCACTGCAATAATAGCCTTCCTCATTTCTTAATTCCACCGCTTCATTTTTTTTACGTGGGACATATGTTGGCTTGTTTATTGGCATTATGAAATATATTTAAGCTGTAAAAAATATTGATCTAAATATGGGCTCGTAGTCTGTATTTAGATCAAAAAGTTAGCCCATATTACCGACATTATGGCGTGGACGGTTAAGAGGCTACGAAGCTTTGTTAGTGAGACAATTAAATTAAAACTCTATAGATATTGCAAATCTTACATATAAAGAAGGTAATGCACTAAGCCTAATACCCGAAGTAAAATATATTTTGTGCTACATAATTAAATATAATTATCTGTTTTAAAACACACAAAAACAAAGAACGTCTTGTCTAGCGTAAGCCTCCACATATAACTACAGCTTTTTCTGCTCTACCATAGCTACTAGCCTGGTACTAAACGTCCAAATAGTTTCTACCAGATTACATCACCAAATAGAGCTGAAACCTGGCTACAATAGCTCCATGGCTTCTTTGGTGCTGACTGACAGCTCACAGCTGATGACTTTGAAAAGTTACCAGACCAAATTATGAATCCCTACGCCGAACCATAATTATGATCTGCAAAAACATGTTTAGCAGGTGTCACTTTTGACAGTCAAAATTTAGGTATATACCTAAATGTTAACTGTCAGAAGTCAGCTGTGAACTTTCAGTCGGATCTAAAGAAGCTATGGGGCTCGTGTAGTCCACATTAAGAGCCTAACCCATATTTCCACCTTCTCTAGTTGTGGATATATGATCAAAATTTAAAATGTCTGCATTAACTCATTTCTATGGAAAAAAACTAAAATTAGCATTTTTGTTTATAATGTTAAGTTTCGATACAAAATTTAATCAAAATCGTTAGCTGATTTTGAGAAAATGATTTTTTTTCCTGCCATTTAGTAAACTATCCTTAATTTTAGGGCCAGATATCTAATTCAAAAATTCCTCGGGGAACTTTATAAAGAACCTAGATACCAAGGCTTAGCCCGATCGGTAAAATAGTTAAGGCTCTTATCCTACAGTCGCCCCTGGCTTCTTTGGTGCTGGCTGACAGCTCAAAGCTAACTTCTGACAGTCAAAATTATAACTAAATTTTGACTGTCAGAAGTGATAGCTGCTAAACACATGTTTTTGCAGATCATCTGGTTCGACGTAGGAATACGAAACTTGGTCTGGTAACTTTTTAAAGCTGTCAGTCAGAACCAAAGAAGACATGGGGCTACTGTAGATGCAGAAGACAACCCAAAAAAAACACCTTTTCTGTTTCAAGTCGACAGTTATCAAAATCTCGAATTATTTATTTTTTGTCGATAGCAATACTTCTCTCTCCGAGGGGTCGAAAGAAATTAAAAAGGGTGGCGATTTTATGGGAGAGAGAGGTAACTTTCTTCTTATTGCATACTTCCCAAAATGAACCAGAATTATTTATTTTAGTTACTTAAAGCTACTTAATTCTTTAATTTATAAAGATCTCAACGTCTAATATTCAGCAAAATGGCATCTAGGAAAGTATTGGGATGTCGGCGCTTGAACTAAAAAAACAAGTATGTAAAGAGTCTCTTTATGAACTCTTGGCCTTGGAGTGACGCACTCTCCTTCTCCCCTCCTCCCCCTCCCAATCCAATAACCCCAGCAAAAGTTCCCAATTATTTGTCAAGGGGGATTGGCGACAGTTACAAATGGCTCACTAATGCTTACAATTTAGTTTATTTACTTGTCAAAATGCGCGCTCACGCGTTTAATGTAGATATATATATATAAGGCTCTGAAGGCGGCTCCACAGTGAAAACCGCCCTGGGATAGTTTGGGATTGTAGTGAAACTTGCCCCAACGTCTTTATAACGGACAGTTTAAATTTACCTTGGAAATAAAATGGGCTGTTATGGCAAAACTACCTTCCCAATAAGATTTTCTCCATAACACTCAATTCTTAGATTCACTTTTATGCATAGACATGATGGATTGCGGACACATCGTAAACACAATTTCATATATTTTAATGTCTAGATGTTAGAAATGTTATCTTTTGTGAAGCGTGACAGTCCCGCCTTCCCCTTATGGTTTAACTGTTTAGTTCCACATTTGGGGCTAGGCGATATATTGCGAAAAACCTGTTTTATATCTACGTCGATATATTGATAATAAGATTTTGGCTGTGGTGATGTAGTCAATCACCGTTACCGTACCTCTCGTCTGTGACCACGTTATATAATGAATGACGCTGCATCGTGTATCGTCTATAATGCTCTGGCATCTAGTAAGAAATATATTTTTGATCCTTATCTAAAAGTGGTGACCTGACGCTTTAAGGTATGGACTTTCTCAAGTTTCCTGTTTTAGATTACTGCAAGTCAGAAGTTTGTCACTTATCATAAACTATAAAATAATATGATCAGCCAGTTAACATTTTGGGGATACCTTATCAACGAGTATGGTTATTATTTTTTGCAGGTGAATTTAGGGATTTTATAGATATGTTATGGTGAAAATATCCCATTTAATCCCATCAGGGTTATTATATTTCTGCCCCGACCCCCCTCAGTTACTAAAATTTAAGATTGTATGTTTGCTTTAAAACTAATTTTTTACAGGTTCACTAATTTTTACATGATAGTTTACCCTAAAAAATGCTTACCATACGCCACTGATAAAAACCATAGTTCATTCTTTACATTGGTTCTACCCGGGGGCAGGCACATCTGTGCCCAGTTTAGTTCGCTACTGCGCATGACGTCGCTTGGAATACAACAGCAAGACAACTTCACGCGCTGATCAGTCTAGACATTAGCGTGTCCAAGATTTTGTTGTAACTCGAGCTTAAAATCACAACTCAAATCATTTTCATTGGGATATGTAATATCCTGACTATATAGCCTATATATTATCTTCAAGCTTTTAGGTGATTTTTCAATAATTGTTGAGTATTTAAATATAATTTATAGTTTAATCTTATATATTCATTAAACTATTACAGCCTCGGCTGGTATCGAACAAATTCAATATAGGCACAGTCCGACACCTTAGATTAGTCGTTAACGCGTTTTTATGCTGATCTAAGTGTCCCAGGTTAGATTCCTGGCATGCCCTAAGGATGTATCGTTGATGAAATGTAGGTTCCCTGTTCAAAGTGAGGAATTGACGGCCAGGCGCTGGATGTTTTGACTGTTCTAGATTTAAGTTAGTTTATAAGTCGTGTGCTGATTTAATCAGTCGGTTCAGGAAGTGCACGTTAAATACCTTAAATACATGAAAAAATAGGGACACGTAAATTAAAATATATTAAACGTCCACTGAATTTACAACCATTTGAAACTAAACTTAGGAAGTAACATCAAGGAAGTAAACTACACAATTTATTTTACATTAATCAATTTTCGTTTTAAAATATACACCCACGTATTTATACACATAATACTAAACTAAATAAATTATTCAAATAACTAATTACACACCTCAGTGGCTGAATGGTTTAAGGCATCGTTCTCGTGTTAGACTGGCCTGCTGAATACGGGTAGATTGAAGTTTGAATCCCGTTTAGATCTACTAAGTGTGGTTTTCTCTGAATGCTTTCCCACTATTTTATCACGTAAAATGTTTTCTTTCACATCCTTACAAATCAGATTTATTTTAGATGCATATAACCTGAACATGTAGTAAGACGCGGATATAAAAATGATTAATTATATCACGCATATTGTTACTTGACATGTTTCTTCTGGCATGTATTTAGCCTTTATGTTTAGTTCTTGCTTTGTATGCATGTCCTTATTTGAACAAAACACTTTCTAAAAGAGAAATAAAAATTCAGTTAATGTGTACAACGTTTCTATCCGTGCAAAAAAAAGCAGGAAAACCTATTTATGTTGTTGTGATCAAGTATAACATTCCTAAGAAACAAGCTCCAGAAAGAAAGTCAATCCGCTTCCAACGTTAGATGATAACACATATATTCGTAATTCGAAAACCTTATTTCTAAACCTACTGCATATTCAACATTACATCTCATAGGCATAAGTATATCTAGTAATATTTAATTTTCAATAGATGCTGTTGCCAGGTCTCCACCGTGGTTCGGATTCCACGTTAAACTGTAGGTCCTTCATTTCATCTCACAATCACCCTACCATTGCACATTAGCGTAAGTGCGTATAACCCGAACGGGTAGTAAGACGCGGTGCTAATAATAATAATATTGTTAAATCTGATACCAGTTAAATATTAATATATTTACTACAAATGGTTTTAGCTCATAGCTCGAACTATTTGTAGCTTCTTGAATCAGGTTAAATTATTTTCGTAGTAATAAACAGTTCTTTTAAATATAAACGTTCCTTGAAGCTTTTGTCTGAGAACTTTATATGTTTACTAAACATGCATTTTCAATACTTTCTTTTGTATTTTGTTTTGTAGCCAGAACTGCCTACCCATGCATTTGGTATTTAAATCCAATCGGTATTGCATGGCGGTTTTGATTACCCTTTAATAGAGAGACCCGCTTCAGTGACCTCATTGTCTAAGGCGTCACTCTAACAATATACTAGACTGCTGATGACGGGGAGTTCGGGTTTCGAGTTTCGGTTGGGTGTACTGAGGATGGCTTTTGCTAAAGGGTTTTTAATTCTCTCCATGCGAATGCAGAGGACTCTCTCTAAATGGCCCTTCCTAATCTTTAACATATTAGTGTAATTATAACATATGCATACAACACGAACAGGTTGTAAAACTCGGTACTAAAAAACAGATAAAAAAACTATTCTAATTGGCTGGTATTTCGAGCACAGAGCGAATCCTTCATATGTAAAAATAAATTTTGTGATGATTCGTTGCTTAACTGTATTCACTGTTGTGACGGTCATTTTTACCTTTCACAATATCTAATGGTTTGTTTGAGCTCTGTAATTTATATAAAAATAATATTTTGCAGTGGTCTAGTTCGTGAACCAATAATTGGCAGGTTAAGCTGTATTAAATATTTTAACCAAGTCATTAAATAATTTGATCACTTTAGCATTACCATCAAAAAGTTTATTTTCTTATATTAATACATTATTGCATGAAAAAATGAATTAGGTAATAGCTGATTCACAGATTTTACTTTTCGTCCATTACTACATTTTGCATCTCGATGATTCTTAACAATTTTGGCACAAGTACTTTATTGTAATATCAAATGAATTTTCAAATTAGATTATTTTTTTCATACGACTTTATTTTCCTTCTTCCATGTAACTTACAATTGCTTCTACTTGAAAGCTAAATTCTTAAATTCCAACTATAATTATTATTTTTTAGCACCGCGTCTTACTACCCGTTCGGGTTATACGCTTTAAGTACCAATTACTCTAATGGATTTGGAATTTAGGAGGTTTAATTAGAGGAAGTGAACCCGCATTTGCGTGGAGGGAGAGGGGAAAACCATTTTGGGAAAGAAAAAAAAACAGTTCACCCGACCGAGATTCGAACCTCTATCTCCCCGTCCTCAGCGGTTGAGCTAAACACAAGCGCGTTAGCCAACTACGCCACCGAGGCGGGCTATAATTTAATTAAAAGTATATGTTCAGTAATTGGATGATAAATAATACACTAGTTTCTTGTTTCCTAACAATTTACCTGCCATGTAGACTTGTGTTTAACTATATGGCGAAACAACTTTTCATTCTTCCTTTTGAAACAGCTTTGATTACTTATTTTAATTTAATCTAAAGAGAGAACCGTAATTTCGTAAAATTCTTTCAAGTCTTTAACCCCTCAAGTGTAGTTTTTGTCATGGAGTTCTTAATAAATTAACTTTTCTAATAAGCTTGCTATCAATAAATATATCAATACTTGTTTTAACATTGATTTTACCAGTGTTAAAAAGTTAATTTCTTTTGAAAATCTTCATTAGCGTTAAAACGAAAGAACCTGACTTTGTAATGATTTGTCTAGTATTATTACACTCGAAAACAGAATAGTACAATAATTTTCACCGCGCATTCAAGAAATACACTTTTAAATTGCCAACCCTAGTTTCCCTACAAGTCTCATGCTGACTTCCTGATGGCGTCAAGCAGGTAGCGGTAAGAGGGGAAACCTGCGCAAGCCCTTACCTTTTCTTAGTACCATTGCTTCTACCCATGTTGAATTTCTATTTCAGCGCCTCTTGCTGCGTCTACGGAATATGTGCATTTAATTACGTTAATAGCCGTTTTGGTGGTCGTGGGGCTTAACGCGCTAATCTCTGAGCAGACTAGCCTGCCGAATACAGGGAGATCGAGGTGCGAATCTCGGTCGGGTGTACTAGACTCTCCCTCTACGCAAATGCGGGTACACTTCATCTAAATGCAATCTTCCTAATCCTTAAAACCGTTGACGTAATTAGTACACAAACGTACAACCCGAATGGGTTGTAAGACGTGGTGCTAAAAAAAAAGATTACGTTAATGGGGTAGGAATTAGGAAGGTATAATTTAAATGCGTTTGTGAAGGAGATTGGAAAACGTGTGAGTACACTCAGCCGAGATTCGAACCCCTGTCTTCCCGTCACCGGTGAACCAACGAAATTTGGTCGTGTGCTTACCATTGTGGATAGAGCAGCGAGGTCAAGCCTTTCCTGACTCACGGGTCAATCTGCGTAGTGCAGAAAACAATGCAGGCCGCAAGCAAAATAAAAATATTAGTAATAAACAAGTAAGGCTGCTAATTGGCCCTCACATATATTATTGTATTGTGCCTCGATATACTTATCACCTAGGTAGCGTGCGCACCCCTGCCCTCCCTTCAAGTTGACTGACCGACACTCATGTGGACAAGGTGTGGTGGAGCGTGCTTCCCAACCAATGACGGCCCGGTGTGACATAGCGGCTTGTTACTTCTCGCCTGTTGGAAGGCTGCGAATGGTCCAGTACGTCTGGAGTAAGCGCCATGTTCACTGTCCAGTGCGTTGGCGCGTGCGTTTCTTTCTGGCCCGCGTGTGAAAGCACCAGATGCAAGTACAGCTCGTGTTGCGACAGTTCATAATGGCGCGTGTAGAGTGTCAGCTCTCCTCGTCAGACGGTTGGAGAGAGGGCTTTGTCACCATGTGCTCCTGCCAGAACCGGATACGTGCGCTTGTGTGAGGTGCGACCTTGTTGAAAGGAACTCCTAGTGATCGGGTGTTTAGTGTTGTCTGTGTACTCAAGATCTTCTGGGAGGTTGCGGGGGACCAGTGTGGTAGTGAACTGACACTCGTCCAGTCCAGGTGGCAGGGTGCTCGCCTCATGAGCGGTGTTGAGGTGGTCTTGTCGGTATGGGGGCGGCGCTAGTATGGGTCCAGGGAGCGGTGCCGTCCTCGTGGTCTTGTTCGTCAGCATCACCACGCTGATGGCAGTCTTGAATCACCTCGCGCACAAGGTAGGGCTCACTTGACACGATACTAAACATGTTGCCCTGTTTGTCATCATCACGCTGATAGCAGGGGTGCGGTGGCATAGGATCGGCGGATAATTGTGATATTGTTAAACCTTTCATAAATTCAATAACCCTTATCCTGCTCCACCAGTTAAGGGTCGTCGTAACAATATTTTCTAAAACATATCATTCAATCTTCCGACCATCAGTTTATTGTGAAAGAAAGGGATGCCAAATTTACCACTATACTTTTTCTGTCTTGATGGTAATCGAACCTCTGAGCGCTTAGCTCAGTAGCAGGCTTGAGCTAAGGTTCATGACCTTGGCATAATGGCTGTGGCTATTGTTTTACAGAATTTGATATCGCGACCCACGTCATTGATAGCATGATTTAACGTGCCATACAGTTCTAGACTGAATTTCTGGGGATGGGGCTACTGGGGGTGAAGTTTACAAAATGTTTTTTCCCCACTCTCAATTAATGCGAATATATTTCCTCTAAATTTTACATCACCTGTCCCAATTTCAACGTAATTATTATATGCGCATAACTTGAACAGGGCATAAGACGCAGCAAAGAAAGAACAAATATTGAGATTTAGTGAGAATATTGAAGTACTATTAATAGCCGCACGAGTTAATAGAAATTTCTTCAACCTTTGCTAGTTTAAAATATGGGCAACGACTAGAAATATTTATTTTTGTAACGGTGAAATTTCAGACAAAGGAATATCGTAAGACCTTAAATGATGGCTAATTTAAGGTGGCTACCTAGTGTTTACTAATATAAAAGTAAGACTCAATAAATAAAAATATTAACCGATAAGTTGGATAGAATTTCCCATGTAATGTATCTACGTTTTATTTGGTTACTTTTAAATATCTAATACTAGCTGTTGTATCAGTTCTTCGCACGGGGAATCTAGACATTAGGTTTGTTATTTTTAGTACCAATATAAAATAAACTACAGGAAATAGTAACCAAATGATTAATTATGTTTATAGATTAATCCTTTATTGATTGTGATAAAAACGGGAAATTATGCTGACTTATACACAATGTCAAAATAGAGATATAATTTAAACATGTTTTAAAATCTGAAATTTCTTTTGAATTAAGTTATATCTTCTCTATACACACTAATTTGAACTGTTTGTTTGCTGTTGCTGCTAATAAAAATGAAAGAAGTGTCACAGCACAAATAATTGTCTATTAAAGGGTTGTGATAAAATCCAATCAAAAGTATTTTAGCATTTTTTTATTGCATTTACCCCGTTTAATCTTTCTATCGCGTTTACTAACTTTTCCTTCTTTACACCTTTTCTAACTTTTTTTTACCTTTATTATTCTTTCAACCTTTTAACCTGTTTACCTTTTTCCTCTTTTTGATGCATTTTATATTTTAGCATTTTTATTTTATTTACACATTAAAATTTTTATAAGATTTTATACTTTTTTTTTTAATCAAATTGTACCCTTTTCCTCAATTTGGATTCCTCTAATATTTCATACCTCTGCTTGCGATAGATATCGCGTAAAGCTCATGACACAAAGTTATTTACTTTATTAATATAGATTGAAACAAAACTGTAAATTCTAAATAATTCTAAAAATAACCTCCAATTGTTGCAATTTTTTTTAGGTCCTTAAGTAGTTTTTTTTTATTGTATACAACTTATGCTATTCAGATTGTTCACAAACATATCCTGTGGGAATCTTACTGCTAAGATGTAGATTAAAATAGGAAAAATATAATTTTTAAATGCAAGTTGGTACTGTCTAGACGCAAATAGTGTGTATACTAATCAGTGGAAGAGGGCAAGTGTTATCAGTTAGTAAACTAGAAGCCTCAAAGGATAAATCTGCCTTTTTATTTCATACATTGGCGTATATATGTGATTGTTCCTAGGTATGTAAAGTTAAGATGAAGCCAGTATGGCAGAATATCTTCGAATGTACCAAGTGCGCATTGACGTTTGTTTCGCAAAATAGCTTCGAATGTATCAAGTGGGCAATGATGTTAAACAAAACAACATGCACATCACATTTTTTTCTTGCTTGGAAATATGCTCATTTTATTGCTAAACTGGTATTTCCTTTTTTGATGAAATTCGTTAAATTTGTATGTAATTCATGTGACAACCCATTAGTGACCCAATAAAAGAATAATGGCATGAATGTTAAATAGATTACTTCGCCCGGTACGAAGATGGAAACATTTCGTTCATAATATACAAATAATCTGGAAGCCTAACTTGTTAGGATCTCCAACCCCACAAAGATAACCCTAACACTTTAGATGACCTCACAAATTTATCGCATGACCCGGAAACTTGACCTGATATTTAACAAGTTCAACCAGCGTTACACTTTTGCAAGGATTATTTAGCCTCATTGGCAATCTTGGAGCTTTTTTTAGTTGGAAAAATAATACATAATAATCTGTATTTATTTACTTCGGTAGAGTGCTCGTCACAGGCCCCGATGTTCGTGGGTTCAAACACAACCGGTGTCGACGAATTTTTCTTGAACGATAAAAATTCTAAGCACAAATTCCTTCGGAGGAGAAGTAAAGCCGTCGGTCCCTATGTTGATTGTGGTACGTATAAGAAGAGGTCTGTAAGGTAAGGGAAAATACTTTTCCTGGTAAAATTAGTAGGCCTTTTCGCTCTCGCTCAGAAAAATTCTCATGTGCTGATATCAGTCGGTTCAAAAAGTGTACTTTAAATACCTCAAATAAATAATTAACATAAAATATTGACTTTGAAAATGTGTCATGTTACTTTTTAAAATTAATTTTACCTTCCTCTTCTCTTTATAGAGGTCACAACTTTCCAGTAAAGATTTCATATCCTTGAATCCCAGGATAAGGTGATGAATGAATACTTAAAGTATTAACATCTGGTCCACAGCAGACCCGGCAATAGTGACAACCACCAAGCGCTGTAGTCTATACGCGATAGTGTTAATGTACCTGAAACCGCCGTATTGCTCGTTAGGTCATGTTTTTGTTGCTAACGTAGGGATGCATGTAGCTGAGACGGGGGAAATCGGACTTTTTTTTTGTCTGGAAAAAGGGAATTATAAGGAGTGTTGCAAACAAAAAGCTAATATAGTGAAATATTGGTGAATTTGGGCAATCATTGAATATTAGGAGGATATAGAAGGAAAATCGAACTGATAGCTTATTAACACATCTTATCTGTGGCTGTTGAGGACGATCATGAGAAGGAAGCATAGGCTGAAGGTTGAATGCAGTGAGAGGCGGTGGCTGTTGAGGACGATCATGA
>CABEEJ010004394.1:6977-23381 GCA_901482245.1 Timema douglasi
CTGACAACTGACGGCTTTGAAAAGTTACCAGACCAAATTATGTATCCCTACGCCGAACCATATGATCTGCAAAAACATGTGTTTAGCATATGTCACTTCTGACAGTCAAAATTTAGGTACATACATAAATGTGGACTGTCAGAAGTCAGCTTTGAGCTGTCAGTCAGCACCAAATAAGCCGTGGGGCTACTGTAGATTTTTACACTCCTCCTTCGTGATCTGACGTCACAGGCTAAGGACATGTAATTTGAGTTCCTCGTCTTTTGGGGGTTTATTATTCATCAGTTTTCATCCCATGGTGTTCCAAATATTTTCTATTGTGTTCAGCTCTTGACTCCTTTCAGGCCATGGCAAAACCTCAATGTTGTGTTCTTCCAGCCATGTTTTGGTGACCTTCGACTTGTGAGATGGAGCGTTATCCTTTTGGACTATCCCATTCTTTCCTAGCAGGTTGGATAGGGGAGCGTCATACCTTCTCAAATTTGACAATAACAAGCGCTGTTGATAGTTCCCTCAAAGATTTTGCATTCCCCAGGGCCTTCTGAGGTGATGTAACCTTATATAATTATCACATCGGCTCCCTAATGGACAGCAGGGGCTGAATATGCAGGGCTGAATTTCTCTGTGGGATTTCGACGAGCTCTGACTCTGATAAAAGCTCGAATTGACCCTCGTCACTGAAGACAACTAATTACAGCGCAGACTGGTTCAAACCAAGCCTTTATGAGCACCATTGAGCACCAATATCATAATATTTTTAAGTTTAAAGCTAAAGAGCCAAATTTCCGCCCAAAATGTAGCTTTCCTATTATTATTTTATTGTAAAAAAAAATTGAAATATAATAGCAAAAATTTAATAACACAGATAAATAATTAACTTTTTAAGGGTGTCCTTATATTTTTGGTAAGCATTGAATATATTTGTTTAACATTTAAAAATAATATAGTGTGAGAATGACACTTTAACCACGTGAACAACGGCTATTATCTATGAATTTACTATACTATTGAATGTAATAAACATTTGTTATCTGTCTAACTTGAGCACCAAGGAAAAATATCATCTCTTAAGTCCAAGGGGAAACTTCTCTAAAAGAATGCTAAGATTTTAATAACTTTAATATGTCTGATTCTTAACATGATGTACCTAGCATTTTTTTTATGGAGGGATCAAAATCCACTGTTCATATAAAACAGCACCACAATGCGAGTTTTGGCTCAAACCGTTTTTTTCTACCATAGTTAGGTGTTATCCGTTGAGTGAGACGGGCTCTTAAGACGTTTGGTTTTAGATATATTATCTACTTAGGTTATGTGTTATCCGTGGGGTGAGACCGGCTCTTAAGACGTCTGGTTTTAGATATATTATCTACTTAGGTTAGGTGTTATCCGTGGGGTGAGACGGGCTCTTAAGACGTCTGGTTTGAGATATATTATCTACTTAGGTTAGGTGTTATCCGTGAGGTGAGACGGGCTTTTAGGACGTCTGGTTTGAGATATATTATCTACTTAGGTTAGGTGTTATCCGTGAGGTGAGACGGGCTTTTAGGACGTCTGGTTTGAGATATATTATCTACTTAGGTTAGGTGTTATCCGTGAGGTGAGACGGGCTTTTAGGACGTCTGGTTTGAGATATATTATCTACTTAGGTTAGGTGTTATCCGTGAGGTGAGACGGGCTTTTAGGACGTCTGGTTTGAGATATATTATCTACTTAGGTTAGGTGTTATCCGTGAGGTGAGACGGGCTTTTAGGACGTCTGGTTTGAGATATATTATCTACTTAGGTTAGGTGTTATCCGTGAGGTGAGACGGGCTTTTAGGACGTCTGGTTTGAGATATATTATCTACTTAGGTTAGGTGTTATCCGTGAGGTGAGACGGGCTTTTAGGACGTCTGGTTTGAGATATATTATCTACTTAGGTTAGGTGTTATCCGTGAGGTGAGACGGGCTTTTAGGACGTCTGGTTTGAGATATATTATCTACTTAGGTTAGGTGTTATCCGTGAGGTGAGACGGGCTTTTAGGACGTCTGGTTTGAGATATATTATCTACTTAGGTTAGGTGTTATCCGTGAGGTGAGACGGGCTTTTAGGACGTCTGGTTTGAGATATATTATCTACTTAGGTTAGGTGTTATCCGTGAGGTGAGACGGGCTTTTAGGACGTCTGGTTTGAGATATATTATCTACTTAGGTTAGGTGTTATCCGTGAGGTGAGACGGGCTTTTAGGACGTCTGGTTTGAGATATATTATCTACTTAGGTTAGGTGTTATCCGTGAGGTGAGACGGGCTTTTAGGACGTCTGGTTTGAGATATATTATCTACTTAGGTTAGGTGTTATCCGTGAGGTGAGACGGGCTTTTAGGACGTCTGGTTTGAGATATATTATCTACTTAGGTTAGGTGTTATCCGTGAGGTGAGACGGGCTTTTAGGACGTCTGGTTTGAGATATATTATCTACTTAGGTTAGGTGTTATCCGTGAGGTGAGACGGGCTTTTAGGACGTCTGGTTTGAGATATATTATCTACTTAGGTTAGGTGTTATCCGTGAGGTGAGACGGGCTTTTAGGACGTCTGGTTTGAGATATATTATCTACTTAGGTTAGGTGTTATCCGTGAGGTGAGACGGGCTTTTAGGACGTCTGGTTTGAGATATATTATCTACTTAGGTCAGGTGTTATCCGTGGGGTGAGACGAGCTCTTAAGACGTCTGGTTTGAGATATATTATCTACTTAGGTTAGGTGTTATCTGTGAGGTGAGACGGGCTTTTAGGACGTCTGGTTTGAGATATACTATCTACTTAGGTTAGGTGCTATCCGTGGGGTTAGACGGGCTCTTAAGACGTCTAGTTCAAGCTGTGTTAGCAACCTAAGCTAGTGCTCGTAAGGGTGATGAGGGGTATTGACTTATAGGTAGTTTTGCTTCGTATTGCAAGTGTGTGCTCTTTCGCCTTACTAGTTGCAAAAATAAATATATGAAAACAAACGAAGGTTGTTTTAAAATATATTTAAAACAATAACATATATTTTTTGTTATTAACATTGAGAAAAATGTAACTGTATTATTTCAATTTGTCGGTATTGATACGATTTATCAAACATTATAGTTTCAAAGCATTCAAGATGACGTATAGCTATAGCCTTAGTATCTTTCTACTATTCTTCATTCTAATATCCTACATCCCTAGTCCGCTAGTCTACTGGCGAATGGTTTCTCTACCTTTTGATTAATAGCTTTCCGCTGCATTTACTAGATTGAAAATGACTCTTTTACACATGGAGAGAAATTAATTTATATTTTCACCTCATACTCTTGTACAGTATGTCTACGTATGCACATATAGGTTTCCAGGGGAGTTTCTGTGGTAATATATTGTGTGTGAGTTTTTTTTTTTGTTTTTTTAGCTTTTCGCGTATGGTAGGATAGGGTGAGGAATAGGGCTGAGGGGGGAATGTTCCCATTTGTATTAGGTGCGGGTTGAAGTTATTTTAAAATAAATAACAATTGTATTGTTCCATGAGTGTTTTTTGTTTTTTTTGGTGCGCAGGTCAGGTAAAGCTGAATTTATTTAGATAATAAATTAGTATTTGCTGTCGATACAGAATATAATCGTAGCTATGCTGATAAGAAACTACACGCATATCGGGAATGTTGCATTTATATCTTTTTAAAAACCAATGAATAAAATGATAATAAATTTATTCCCTTCTACTATCCTTGCACGTGTGGGCATGTTTATAAATATATCTATTTTGTATTAATTTATAAACGAGGTGGTTTTTAAAAGCATTTTTACTTGATTTTTTTTAGGTGTTTATTTGTTTGCGTACCACGTCTTATTGGGTTTTTTTTAGCATCACGTCTTATTACCCATTTGGTTTATACGCTTATGTACCAATTACGCTGATAATTTTAGGGATTTTGAAGGTTATATATAAAGTGTAACCAAATTTGCATGGAGGGAGATTGGAAAACCATTTGGAGAAACATCTCAGTACAACCCGCCAAGATTTGAATCTTGTTCTCCTCATCATTGGTAGACTAGCTTAGCACGAAAGTAGCGCGTTAGTAAATGAGGCCACCAAACTGGGTCCACGTATTATTTCCCATTCATACTATCAGCACATTGGTGAGGGGAAGTTTAATTATATTTGCGTGGATAGATTAGGCCTAATGTAAAAACACATTAGTGCATCCGGACGGAATTCGAACCCCAACCTTGATGTCACAGACAAGTTAGACTAAACGAGAGTGATGCCTTTGTCCACGTGTCCACCGATATGTGTGTGTTCTGTGTATGTAGTTATATGTAATCATTAAATCTTCGATTAAACTCAACAAGTTGAAATAACGTTAGCAACTAAACAACTTCAACCATAATAATTACGATGATTCAATTGGTTATTTTTAACGAGTTACTTCTATTTTTATTTAAAAACAAAGGTGTTACGATTGTAATGTGCTTTACATATTCTTTTCAAATCCAACTAATTAGCAAAAAATCTATATAAAGTGTTTTAAAGAAGAGTATCTATTTTATTGCGTTCATTTAAATACTATCCCATTCAGCAGCAGCATCATCACGAACAGCTTTCAGCCACTGGCTGGGTTTGTTTTGATCATAAACCTCTCCACCGCCTCCTTTCCTCCTACCACCTCTCCCTCCACCTTGGGCCAGTCCTCTCCTCTCTCCTCCTCACTCCTCCTTACATCTTTGAGCCATCTGTCCCTTGGTCTTCCTCTCAGCCTCCTATCCACCACGTTCATAACCAACCTCCTCCTGATTATCCTTTCCCTCTTTCTTCTTCTCACATGGCCAGACCACCTTAGTCGTGCCTTCTCCTTCCTGTTCTGGACTTTTTCTATCTTTACTGTTCCTTTTAATTTCTCATTTCTCACCCTGTTAAGCTATTTGTTCAATTGGTAAAAAATAAATACATTTTCTAAGAACTATCTATGTCTGCCATTAAAAATATTTATAAAGTTTAAACATTCTCCTTATGCCCCACTCTTTGATACCCATCTGGGCTTTAAAAATTGTATTACACTCGTAGAATTAATGGGATAGGAATAAAGAAGGTATATAATATAGAGAAAATGTACTAGAATTTGCGTTGAGGGCGAGTGATAAACAATCTAGGTATACAACCAACCTTGGTACACCCAACTGGGATTCGAATTCAGATTTCTTCATCTGCAGGCTTCTCTAGTAGGAGAGTGACACCTTAGACCATGTGGTCACTGAAGTGGGATTTAAATAAACTAGAATATCATAACTTTTCACTTGCAATTGTTTAATATGATTAAATGGGTGTGGACACAAAGATTTATAGCATTCCCTTTTTTTTAAGATTCATTAGCTCTATCTATGATTATTTTCCATAGAGAATAAGAAATTAATAACGGGGAAGTAAACTATTTTGAAATGTTAATTACTTTAAAACGGTTGAAATGTTCTAGAACTGTCAGGCGATGATAAAAGAGGGACAGTTTTTTAGCAGCCGTTGAACACGCCTTTTATAATCGCATGTGAACTCTTACTTTAAAAAAAAATAGAAAAAAAAAGTAATGTACGCCCTACAAGTTAAAATGTCATTTCCATTGTGTGGCATGCAAACAGCCTAGACGCACGGGGCAAGATAGCGGGGACGAATGGGTGCTAGCTAGCCAAAGAAGCAATAAAGTCTCATCTTAATAATAAATAAAAAAACAATTCAGTTAAAATTGTTGATAGTTTATTAGCTAACCCTAACTGAATTTACAAGAAGGAATATAGCCGTGGCTAATCTTAGGGTGCATTCTTATCTACGTCAATATCCCCGATAATTCATATAACAAGAATAAAATGAGGATATAAAATATATTTTAGTAGAGCTACTTTTGAATCGCACTTAAGGCGTTCTTACTTCTCAGAGTGAATTCAAACACCTAGTATGAATTAAAGCGCTCATTGAAAGTGATTGCATGCGAACCGGTAGGCATCAGATAAATTCTCATAATATGAGATAGCATGAGGAGAAGATAAAAAAAAAATAGTAATGAAATAATCCAACAATTCCATTCCACAGTGGATTTTTTATTTTATTTTTTATTTTGCTCCCTCTCTGCATGTGTGTGAGTTATATTTCGCCTTTCAGAACCTGGAATTACCATCGAAACCAAACTCATAAACTTGACCGCGTAAACAAATAAACAGTGGCAATTATCCCTGATGATAGAACTAACAAAGGAAATTAAATATAAAATAATTTACAAAGATTGTTTCACAACACAGAAGAAGGGTGAAAATAGAATGAAATATTATTTAATGTATTTAAACAGGTACCATCGTCTACTAAAGGGGTATGTTAAAATGATAATGATAAACTGTCACCACCCCCGTCTTGTGTCTTTGTGTGTGGGCCTAGAATCTGTGAGGATGGGGTATATTTGTGTGGGCTCGTGATTGACGTTGGACTTGGGTTTTAAAGAGGTTTATTAATACAATAATTATACTAACATGGAAAATCCCATCTTGAAACGTCACAGCCAAGCAAAGTACTTGATATAAATATTGCTAAATTATCTCGGATGTTTTAAATCGTTTAAGAACAAATAACGAGTGCACCAGCCCAAAGAGGACAGACAATATTGTAGAACCCAAAGAGACAGTTTATTTTTATTTTGGGGGGGGGATACATATAAGCCTAAGGATTTATAATTTTGAAATAAAAAATGTTAATAGTTACAATACTTTTACTGTACAAGAGAAAGGGGAAGAACCATGTATATTCAGTTCCTTAGATTCAGATATAGGTGGTCCTATTCGTTGTCCTACAAGTTTTAAATTATTTACGATTTCCTTGTTTTAGCTTTATTTTTTCCTCTTTATAGGCTTTTCAACCCCTTTAATTTATAATGGTCGTTTTTTTTGTGTGTATTCCCGCCCCACCACTCTTAACCCCCTCCCCCTTTCATGTTTAAGAAAGAAAAAGATTCCGAATAGGGTGGTTAGGTTAGTCGGGTGTTTGGGTGAAATGGGAAAAAATGTGAAAGGGTTAGGGGGGTTAGGAAAGTTGCCTGACCTGTCTTAAGTAAGGGGGACCCCCTTTGTGTCGAATATATATTACCGATCTTTCCAGTAACACGTTTTTAGCCATCACATCAAATTAAGGATAGCAATAAAAAAAAATTGTAGAAGAAAATCCGATAAGATAATATTGGGAGAAATATTTATTTTTCTTGCTTTTGCCATAAGAAAATGTCAGCCAACCTTATAGAATTGATTTCCCCTAGTGGACTCTAATTAAAAACAAGTTTAGTTCCTGCTTATATTTTTAAATTACTCTCCTTGGTGGTGGCATGGTATAACAGGCCACTCATATATCAAAATGAATCTATGGTGATGGAGAAGATCAGAGTTCGAATCCCGATAGTGTGTAATAAGTTTTTTTAAATAGTTTACCCAATATTATTCCACGCTAATGTGAGTACATATTCTCTAAAATACTATCATCCTCATCTTTATAGGTGACCTGGCGGTCTAGGGGTAAGGTGTCAGACTTCTATGCTGGCAACCGGAGTTCAATCCTCGGTCCCGGCAAAGATTTATCTGATTACCAAACCCTTCCTTCACCTCTGACAAGACGTGTATTAATCACATCTTGTGAATGTGGGGAATGCCAGGCCTCCACCGTGGTTCGGATTCCACGTTAAACTGTAGGTCCTCCATTTCATCTCACAATCACCCTACCATTACACATTAGCGTAAGTGCGTATAACCCGAACGGGTAGTAAGACGTGGTGCTAATAATAATAATAATAATAATAATAATAATAATAATTTATCTTTATTCCATAATTGTAAATAATGTATGCGTGTAACTAAGACGGGGTAAAAAAAAAACTGGTTTCTGTTTCGATGAAATTAAGGCCACAAATTAATAAGGTTTTCCTTGATTACAGAAAATGTTAAAACCAATAAGAAGGCTAATTACACTCAGCTAATGATGGTAATGCATTCTATTCACAATGAATTGGATGTGAAGGCAAATTTGATGATCAAATCATTATTATCAGAACAGAACATACAACATTTTGACCACATATGAATCAAACAAAATACCGAAGGTTGTGGTTCTATAGAAGCTAACTTCAATCATATTTGTGGCTTTCAATTTGCTTTTAAAGTTTTATCTACATGTAAAATGTTAATAATTAATTCACAAAGATAACTCCTAATTTTTTTTTATTTACTTTCATCATTTTTGCTACAAAAATGACAGAAATATTCTAATAAGAAAAATCACATCAATTAAAATATAATTAGAAAAAAAAATAGTTTCAGTAGAGTATAACTAGCTTCCATAAAATATTTACTGGACATTTTACATAATTTTTGTATTGTAAAGCACCATAAAATAGCTTGTAGCCACGTGGACTATGATCTCAATATCATTTGATCTGATTTACCATTGAGGTGGAAGTTGTAAGGCTCACGCATGGTGTTTCAAGGGGTGACAAGAAAAGGCCAATGTTTTGTTGTTTTTATAGCAAAATATGTATTGGTTAAAATAAATAAAATATTACTCCAGTAGAAACATAGAATTTAATTTTCTTCACACGATGATATCAACAGTTGTTGAATATCTGTCATGAGTATAGTGGCATTATAAGAGAAAATTTTTAAATGAAGAGAAAAAGTTGTCATTAAATGCCAGGACACCCTTGACAGACATTCAACAACTGTTGATATCACCGTGTGAAGAAAATTAAACTCTATGTTTCTACTGGAGTAATATTTCATTTATTTTGACCAGAAAAAAAATACTATAAAAACTGCAAAAACACTGATTTTCTCTTAAGTCTTCTTTCACTGCATATTAATGATTAGGTTTATGTGCCACCATTTTAGGCACCATGTTGTACGATTCCCTCTTAGGGTTTTAGGTAATAGTGATGCAATTGATGATGATCTAGTTTAAATTGATTAAATATTAAATAATAAATAATTAAGAGGCGATACCTTACTTCAAGTTCTAGTTTTATTAAAAGTATCTTATTAGATATTACAATCACATTATCAACACAACCCACCTGTATGAAATTTTGTCAGAAAATGTTTTTGAATATTCAATTGAAATAGGTTTCCTTACCGAGATAGCGACACATTCTACCTGTATGATGTTTTTGAGGAGAGTTTGTCAAAGATAGTGCTTGTAAATCCACCCCAAACATTAATTTTTTTATGGAAATAACCACGTAATCCCTTTGTTTGCACTTAGTTGTTTGTTTGTAGTAAGAGAAGGATATCGTATTGATGTAGAAACTTGAAATAATGTATTCTAATCTAGAAGAAATACCAACATCTCATAATTTAGTATAAAGATATTAAAAGTATTAAAATACAAAACCATTTTAAAAGGTGGGGGAATGATAACCATTAATTTGTTGCTCAATTTTTGCCCAAATGTACTGAAGTGTATTTACTAGGGTTGTTCTACCACTATTCTTTCCGTCAATATGAATAACTTTCCTCTAAATTTTACATTCCTTTTCCTTATCTCATAAGTGTAAATATAAAGTTCATCCGTATGGGTTGTAAGACTTGGTGGACAAAAACAAACTTAAGAAACGACAAAAAAGTGTTGTAAACTCACACATTTCACATCTATATATATATATTGACATAATTATTAGCGCTAATCGTAAATATTATAGGTATTGAATCTGAAACTAGCTGAATTGCGGTCCATTCAAATTTAAACGTATTTCAGGAATTATTTTAAAATTCAAATTTTATTTATAACAACTTGTTTTTTTAACCAACTATAGTATGACTAGTTTGTATATTCTCTTAACATTCTTAATAGTTTCTTGATTACTAATTTAATTAATCTAAGATGAATAAATAATATTTAACTATATCACATTTGAAAGTATTTTACTATATATAAAACTTTCTCAAATCAATATTTAAACTATTTTTCCTTTTCTTTAAATTAATTTATACTTATTTATAAATAAGGCCTAGTGAATTACAATTTTAAGACTTTTCATTTACTAATACCAAGTAAATACTACTACTACTACTACTAGTAATAATATCCACGGCCTAGTGATGGATTATTTACTAACAAGTAAATTATTATCTACACAATCTTCAATTAAAATGCTAACCAAACGTTTTCAATAAACTAAACTAAACGTTCAACGTTATTCTGTTAGTAAATTATATGAGAGTATTTATTTTAAAACTATGTTCGATATGGAAATCTTTTTTTTAAAGTTGGCATCTTTGTAGCGGTGCGTTGGCGACATTGATTGAGAATTCCAAAGACATCTTCTAGTGTGTCTTGTACTCTTCCTTTTTAACGACTCAACATCGTTGTTTGTCCAGGGCAGCTCTTCCACAAATTAGGCTCGAAAAACCTGGAGACATAAAAATATATACCACCAAGTGTAAGATGTAAGAAGATGAAGGGAGCAAAGAAAAAAAAAAGAAAAAAGAAGTAAACTCTACTAAAAACCCTCATCAAAGTCTTAAAACACGGCTGTTAAAGTTTAAAAGTTCTACGGGCAATACATTATACATATATAAAGAGGTACCATCTTTAACATCGGAACCTAAAGGTAAACGCTATTTTTTATTTTCAACTATATACAACTGGAACAGACACGTCATTTGAATACTTTCTAATTAATGATGTACCTAATATGTGTCGACAAAACTACATTTTTATTAGATATCTTGGTGTGTGTTGTATTGAATAATTTTAAATATTGCTATAGGTACACATACTCTTTATCGTTTCCCTACTGCAGTAAGTTTTGACCTTTGTGGGCATTGAAATGTTTAATGTTATTACTGTAGTTTTGAGTGATAACACAAAGATGTGAAATCAATTTACATTGGCCATGAAATTTGATACAAAATCTCAGCAGTTATATGTTTATTTTAATGGAGTTTTTTGGTCCTACAAAATCAAACCTAATTCAAATATTGTTTTATTTAGTTTAATATTGTCTGTAGATCAAATAAAAAATATACAATTTAGTATAGAATAATTTGAGCATTTATAAAATAAATAATTTAGTAAGATACAATGTTTATAAATTATACTCTTTAGTTACAAAAAAACACTGTTTTTAGATCCTATTTATGCTTGTATATAATTAACGCAACTTAATTACAGCTAAAATCTTGGATTTAATATTTTATTAAATAAAAGCATTAAAACAAAACTATCCAAATTATTTGTACTTTGTTAATTTAATAATTAAGTTTTAAATTAATTTACTAAATAAACTACGACACAACTTAACTTTCTATGTCATATTTAATCCAAGTGAATATCCAAAATATAATGATTTTGAAAATATACTTTAAGATGTAGTGATTTTAAATAGATTATTTTTTATTACATAATGATAAATAGTTTGAACATGCCAAATTATAAAAGTAAATTCATGTGCCAAATGAAATTTTTACTAAGAAATCTATAATATTATAAATTATTTAAAATAATATCAAAATATATTTAAATTTAATATAATGAAATAGTGTTTTAAAAATCCCATCTTACTTTAAACAAATTTCTCATTTTTAAAAAACATTTGAATTGCTTAGTAAGGAACGTTTAAGAATATTTATATAAGAAATAAAATTCAATTTTAAGTGAATTTAAGTTGGCTAAATTGTATAAAAAGAATTAAGAATGTGTTAAAAGTTATAAGATACCATCTAAAAATTAGGTACATTTTAAAATGATAGACATTTGATTCATAATTATACTTAAATTAGTTTGTTAAATTAAAGGATAATGTTACCATGCATATATTGAATATTTATATATTATTCTTGAGAATTGATAGACTTATATGTTATTAAATTTGAAAAATAAAAATTGAGTTTATTTCTGAACTGTAACTCCCTGTTACTTGATTCCTAGCTCTAATTCTGCCCGGTTATTTTGACGTCATGTTTTGATGCATTATCGGCATAATCCTCAGATCTGATGAGAAAGATAGAAAACACTGAATGTAATTTATGGTTAAGGCGCAATGCGCTTCATCATACCCGAGGATGATGCCGATAATGCATCGAAACATGTCAAAATAACCGTGCAGAATTTGCAGCTATGAATCAAGGAACAGACAACTACAGCTAAGAAAAAAATTCAATTTTTATTTGTATTTTTCAAATTTAATAATATATATCTATCAATTCTTAATAATAACAGATATATATTCAATATATAAATGTTCACATCAATCTTTGAATTTACAACCTAGTTTTAAGTAGAATTATGACTCAAATGTCTATTGTTTTAAAATGTACCTGGTGACCTGGCGGTCTAGGGGTAAGGTGTCAGACTTCTATGCTGGAAGCCGGGGTTCAATCCTCGGTCCCGGCAAAGATTTATCTGATTACCAAACCCCCTTCCTTCACCTCTGACAAGACATCTTGTGAATGTGAGGAATGCCAGGCCTCCACCGTGGTTCGGATTCCACGTTAAACTGTAGGTCCTCCATTTCATCTCACAATCACCCTGGCATTACACATTAGCGTAAGTGCGTATAACCCGAACGGGTAGTAAGACGCGGTGCTAATAATAATAATAATAATAATAAAATGTACCTAATTTTTAGATACTTTCTTAAGGCTTCTGGAACATTCTTAATCAAATTGTAACATAAATTATAATTTATATTACCAAATCTTTTACAAATATATTTCAACTATTGCGCATGTATATTATGTTTATATTATATATTAATTATTGTCTTTTCATGTCTATCTAATACAACTTGGCGAACTTAAATTTACTTAAAATTGAATTTTATCTTTTCTAAATAAATGTTTCATTGCTATACGATACATCTATTTAATAGATATTTTAATCAAACTGATTGTTTAGAACTAACTGGCGTGAATGAGGTGTTATCTAAACCTAACCTTAAGTATAACCCTAGTAAACGATGACTTTAACACCTCATTTGTATCGGGAGAATAATGTTGTGTCACTATCAAAACCTAGAATAAAAATCTCCGCCCCTATGTTGGAGACATAAGACACTTTAACATTCTTAATTTGTGATAAGCATTAATCATCCCTTTGTCGGCTGCGGAAACTAACTATTAAGAAGATCTTACAAGAAAATTATACATACTGCAACACCTAGAACATAAATATTATCCCGTTATTCTCAAAACATACTGTAGATACCAACACGTAGGTTAGATAAAAACTAATAGCGCTCCATTT
The DNA here is from genome assembly GCA_901482245.1 of Timema douglasi. Classification (NCBI taxonomy): domain Eukaryota; kingdom Metazoa; phylum Arthropoda; class Insecta; order Phasmatodea; family Timematidae; genus Timema; species Timema douglasi. The sequence goes on from CABEEJ010004394.1 coordinate 20,226, forward strand.
AAACACAAAATGAAAATAATTTTTTAGATTCTTTAAAATATATGTATATATATAAATATAAAATATACCAGCTAGATAAAAATTATAAACCCTTTATTTTATATGACATACTATATTAATTATTTGAGATAACTCTGAGAATTATAAAGTATCATTAAGTCAATGTCTTTCTTCCTCATGTTTTTTGACACGCCATAGAATACTAATATTCTAAATAGGATGTCTCCACTACTTTAAAAAAAATCTGTGTTCTCTTTCTATCTACTTCTCTTTTTTTTAAATATAAAAGTTACATGGTTTGTTACTTAAGCTTATTATCATAACGATTAATTAAGGTGGATGTCGCTTAGCGTTATTATCATATTCAAAAACATGATACAGTACTTTGTAACTACTCAAGGACGGTAGGTTATCTTCAAGAATGAAAATGAAAAGAATGACGTGTTGACTTGAAGATAAGTGACGGAAAAAAATTTCAGAAGAGAGTAAAATAATTCAGCTTTACACTATGGAAATCTTAACACTATATTTTTTTTAAATTAAATGACTTACAAGTAAATGTATGATTTGAAACAGGAAGTCTGACAGGTGCAAAATAATAATATAATCTGTCCTATTTAAAAGTGTTATCTAAACATCACCATAGACTAATACTTAGAAATATAATCTATTAAGATAAAATTGATAATAATCTACAAAACACAACACCTTAGCTCAGCTAAATTATTATTACTACTAGCATCGCATCTTACTACTCATTCGGGTTATACGAACTTACGCTAATGTGTAATGGTAGGGTGATTGTGTGATTAAATAGAGGACCTACAGTTTAACGTGGAATCCGAACCATGGTGGGAATGCCTAGCACTCCACACATTAACAAGTTGTTATTAATACACGTCTTGTCAGAGGTGGAGGAAGGGTTTGTATATCAGATAAATTTGTGCCGGGACCGAGGGTTGAACCCCGGACCCCAGTATATAAATCTGACACCTTACCCCTAGGCACCATGTCACCCAGCTCAGCTAAAATATATATATATATTTGGGGTATTTAAGGTGCCATTTCTGAACCGACTTATTAGTGGTTACATCAGCACATTATAATGTCTATGAGTGATAGTGAAAGAGCCTACCAATTTTACCAATAAATGTATTTTCACATACTTTCCAGGGTTCATTTACATGACACAATCGACATGGGACCGACGGCTTTACTTCCTCTCTGGAGAAATTTGTGCTACACATTTTTATCGCTTAAGAATTAGCTCCATTGGTAGCGTGTCTTCCATTAAGATAAGGGTCCCGGGTTCAATTTTTTGCATGGCCGAAAAATGTACCGTTGAACTGTGGGGTTTACCCTTTCATAATGATGAATTAAAGGCTGGGGACTGGGTGTTGTGCCTGTTCTACATTTATGTTAGTTTATAAGTCATGTGATGATATAATCAGTCAGTTTAGGAAGTTCACGGTACATCCATCCAATCAATGAAATGAAAAAATTGATTAACCTATTAAGTCTTAGAATGGATATACAAAATTGGCTAGAGGCTAGCAGAATATTGTTACTTCCTCTGTAAATAAATTTTTCTGTTTTGTTTTTTCTACAATTTATATTTTATATTTTGTAACCTTTATACAAGAAGAATGCATGGTTTTAATAATGTATATGAACTTATTTTTGTTTTGTTTTAGGCTACTTTCTAAAACCAAATATACTAAATAATTATTTATTACTGTTATAGGCTGTCTCAGACACATAGTTTTGACTCACCCTAACAATAATATAAATATAAAGGACTATAGTTTTAACATATTTGGTTGGATTCAGATGAAATTAATATATATTAAGCTCTCAAATTTGTTATTTTTGTTCTATAAAAATTATAAAAAATCACATTCAAATTTTTATCATTCATCTTAACAGAATGATTATTTTAACAGTATCGCTGAATTTTGGATTGATACATCAAAATTCCTTGTATTCATTTTTAAACGTAAGCCTATACTATTTGTAGCCCTCACAATATTTTCACGATTTTTGGTCAAAATATATTAAATTCAAAAACAAAACAAGTATATTTATGTAACAATTCTAAGGTAAAACGAGTGTGTATGCACATCAAATTTGATCAAAAACCGATATTGTTTATGGATGAAAATTATAAAACATTTATTTAAAAAAAATACGCCCTCTATAAAACTGTCTTGGATTCAAACCCCAATCTTCCCATCACTCTGAAACTGACTAGATGAGATTGACGCCGTAGTCCACGTGCCCACCGATGCGGATATTAATAATCAAGAATTTATTTCTCTAATACGGAAGAAAGGCTTTTTATTGTAAACATTGGCTGACATTGAATAATGTTAACCTATTAAAATTAATTATTATTTGCTTAGTAATACTAAATGTCATTCAACAGTGTTAATAAACACTGCTAATAAACCTTCCTTAATAGGGCCCCTACACGATCATTCAAACTGTCAGTCCTAAATCCGTCTACAGACGACATGATTTGGTCAAATTATTACCATCATCATTATTATTATTATTATTAGCACCGCGTCTTACTACCCGTTCGGGTTAAACGCACTTACGCTAATGTGTAATGTTAGGGTGATTATGAGATGAAATGAAGGACCTACAGTTTAACGTGGAATCCGAACCACGGTGGAGGCCTGGCATTACCCACATTCACAAGATGTCTTGTCAGAGGTGAAGGAAGGGTTTGGCAATCAGATAAATCTGTGCCGGGACCAAGGATTGAACCCCGGACCTCCAGAACAGAAGTATGACACCTTACCCTTAGACTACCAGATCACCGATTTGGTCAGGTGGTCAGGCATATTTGTTAAGATCAGACGCAATATCGAGTCGTGCGTAAATGTGTCATCTGACATAATTTTCAATTTCCTGTTGGGTGAGGTCGCATGGCCAGACAATCCTACTGCCTTACCATTCAATATTAGCGTGATCCCAACCATAAGAAGCAAAAATCAACTGTTGAAATCAGGCACTAGGTCAACTCGTTTGAAAGTAACACCTGAATTCATGGTGTCTACTCAATTTGACCAATGAAATTCCCGACTTTTCCCCTGATTTTCCCTGATCATTTCCTGAAATTCCCGACTAAAAAGTATGTCACATCTTTCT
>CABEEJ010004394.1:23449-35094 GCA_901482245.1 Timema douglasi
CCCCTCCCAACTCATTTTTCTAATAATCTTTTTTATTAATAAAAAGTTTTAAAATCCAAATAAACCTTTTTGTTTAAATTTGTATTAACATTGTTTACTAGGAATTATAATTATATCACACAGCTACAAATAAAAAATCAACGGTTTGAATAACATTATTATTTACAGATTTAATGATTAATATATTTCATATTTTGAGTAAAATATCATTTTCCCGGATTTTTGTTGTAATTTACCAAATTCCCGGATAATTCCCGTTTTACCTGATTTTACCGAATGGTAGACACCCTGCTGATTTGTTCAGGGTGATTATCGGGTCAACAAGTCAGATCATCTGTAGCCCGCTAAGGCCTAACAGTCTGATTGACAGTATTCATCAGTATATACAACGACACCACACACGATCAGAACTTCGAGACAATATTTTTTTATCACCCTCAGCTGCTGCATTCAACGTGCTACAACATGGATGACAAGGGAAAGTCGGGGGCTGTCTATTTTTGCTACTGAAACTGAGGGAAATATTGACAGACGCGCGCACACCGTCAGTTCTACTGTCAGTCCCTCCAACCATTTGTAAGAATGATGGAATGATAATGATTTAATCAGAAAATTCGGATCGCATCGGTATTTTTTGTAGGTACGACCATCAGTCTCTCAGTACTGCCCCTACAGGAACAATCAGACTGTAAATATTTATATTACTTTATTAATTCTGACAGTCTGACTAATCATGTAGGGGTCCTATAAAGATTACTGGATAGTTGGCTTTTACGTAACTTATTGAAAAAACAAAATATATTAATAAAACTTTTTTTTTCTTTTATGGCAATTATATATATATATAGCGGTGTATATAACTACTCACTTTGCTCGTTGGGAGCTCCACCCCCAAACCCTCAGTGAGTTTTCTTTGCAAGTGGAAGCTAAACTAATTTAATTCCAGAGCCGTTTTTTTATAGGTCTTACCGTTTAGCCACAAGAGACCTCCAAAGAAAGGTCCCTACCGACTTTAAAGTTGCTCCACCATTTTGGATTTTTTGGGGGGTTACATTATTATTATTATTATTATTATTATTATTATTATTTATCACCGTGTCTTACTGACCGTTCGGGTTATACGCTTTAAGTACTAATTACGCTAATGGATTAGGAATTGGGAAGGTTGAATTAGAGGAAGTGAACCCACATTTGCGTGGAGGGAGAATGGAAAACCATTTAGGAAAAACCACCCCCAGTTCACCCAATCGAGATTCTAACCTCGATATCCCCGTGCTCAGTAGTCGAGCTTAACACGACTAGCGCGTTAGCCAACTACGCCACCGAGGCGAGTTTCGGGGGTTAAAAGATTATTTTTTTAAATTTTTGGAATTTTCCTGTCAGTTAAAGGCTAGAAGCTATAAGTTTGCCAAATTTCAAGTTTCTAGCTCATCTGGAAGTGGGTAAATATCAATGTCGGTGAGTGAGTGAGTCAGTCAGTCGTATGGTTTTATAATTGTATAATAATATACATAGCAACACGTCTTACTACCTGTTCAGGTTTATACGCATATATGTACTAATTACCTTAAAGAGTTTGAGTAGAGGAAGGTTGAATGTAAAGTAAGTGTACCCATATTTGCGTGGATAGAGAATGGAACAACACTAACGAGAAATCATCCTCATTACACCCAAACGGGATATGAACCCCGATCCCCTCTAATAAGCTGTCTTATCTAGCCCGAGAGTGACGTTTTAGACTTTGTGGCCACCGAAGCAAGTAGCAAAATATATTATAAAGTATGACATAATAATTTAAAAAAGGATTATATTCACACTCGTATATTCTTATAACTGTCAATAAAATATATAAAATTTATTTTTATAATTTAGAGAAAGAGCCATACAAATGATTAATTTCAAAATAAGGCATTTTAATTTTGTAAACAGATGCGCATGAACACAACCGAAGACTTGTATGATGTCATCAATCCCCCACGTTTCACTTGGTTCGCCATCTTGATTTATGAATTGAACGCAACCTTTTAGAAGCTATTATTTAAAAAGTGTTTTTAAGTAAACAACAGGAAAAAAACCCAGCAACATTCAAACGATTATTTCCATAAGTTCATGTTTCAATAATGTAAGAAATTGTTAAAATAAATGATAAAAACAAATGGTTTGTTGTGAAAGTTTTGGCTGCCAGAAAAGACAACTTGACATAATTATATTCTTGCAAATTACAGGGTTTGGCGGATGGATACAATAGTTCATATTTGGTAGCTTTTGCTAGCTCTCACCATCACACCAGTGGCAAATGGACAATTGAAGCTTCTTCCATTGCCGCTATTGAAATTTCCTTTCGGCCCCCCCCCCTTCCCCTTTTAACTGGTTTCCCTGTATAATACGAGAAACAAGTTTTTTTTAAACACCCCTTGTTATGGTATATTCCTGCAACCTCATCACAAGTAATTATCAGAGTTTTTCAGGTCTAGAACCCTATGTACAGCCTACAAACACCTATTCAAATCGACACTATTATTTTTATTTCACGAGATATCCCCCTCCACACTATTTTTATCCACCTCCCCCCTCCTCCCTCTATACCAGTACTACCAATTCTTTAAACCTCCTCTTCCCCTTTTCTCGTCAAAGAAAATATTCTATACTCTTCTTTTGAGAACAACCTTTAAAATGTTAATACACCTATAGAATTATAGTCTACATTAATATATAATTTAAACTTTCACTTGGTTCATAAATTTAGAATAATAAGCATGGTAGGGCCGATTGAAATCTGGTAGGATCTTATTATCCAGAATAAAATTAATTGTGTCTCTAATTATTCTTTACTTTTCTTTAATACATGTTTAGTAAAATTATGGACAAATTTCTGGTTTACAAATTAACCATTTTAGTTTATGCTGGTAAGACTTAAAACACAGTTAATTAGGGCTCAAAATATTTAGTTCAGTTCCCCGTGAAATTATATCAAAAATGATTTAAAAAATACTATTAAATAATTATTTATCAACTTATTTGGTCTGCTCAAGTGTAAAAAAAAAACTTGTTGATTTTTCTTTTCTCCTTTTACTCGACCAAAATCCCCGCACAAACACCTCATTGATTGAAATTATGATTATATTGTTATCACATGAGTTAAATGAAAATAGGTAGGAAAAAATGTGTTTCAAGTTGCGACGTAATTGCTTGTTCCACGAAAGAAGGGCCGATCATAAATCATGTCCAAGCTAGTGGAAGTGTTTGTAAATGGGAGTTAATTGTCGTGAAAGTGTATCGGATCCGCAGCTAGTGGAGGACTGAAGCCTGGTAAGACGAAGCACAGCCAGGATGGGAAAGAGGAGGAACAATATAAAGCACTGACTGTCCTTGAAATATAGTAAAGTGGAGGAAAACTTGTAGGAACAATATAAAGCACTCACTGACTGTCCTTGAAAAATAGTAGAGTGGAGGAAAACTTGTAGGAACAATATAAAGCACTCACTGACTGTCCTTGAAAGATAGTAGAGTGGAGGAAAACTTGTATGAACAATATAAAGCACTCACTGACTGTCCTTGAAAGATAGTAGAGTGGAGGAAAACTAACAATATGAAGCATGGGCAGTCCTTGAAATATAGTAAAGTGGAGGAAAACTAACAATATGAAGCATCGACAGTCCTTGAAAGATAGTAGAGTGGAGGAAAACTAACAATATGAAGTATGGGCAGTCCTTTAACGATAGTAGAGTGGAGGAAAACTAACAATATGAAGCATAGACAGTCCTTGAAAGATAGTAGAGTGGAGGGAAACTAACAATATGAAGCATGGACAGTCCTTGAAAGATAGTAGAGTGGAGGAAAACTAACAATATGAAGCATGGGCAGTCCTTGAAAGATAGTAGAGTGGAGGAAAACTAACAATATGAAGCATGGGCAGTCCTTGAAAGATAGTAGAGTGGAGGAAAACTAACAATATGAAGCATGGGCAGTCCTTGAAAGATAGTAGAGTGGAGGAAAACTAACAATATGAAGCATGGGCAGTCCTTGAAAGATAGTAGAGTGGAGGAAAACTAACAATATGAAGCATGGGCAGTCCTTGAAAGATAGTAGAGTGGAGGAAAACTAACAATATGAAGCATGGGCAGTCCTTGAAAGATAGTAGAGTGGAGGAAAACTAACAATATGAAGCATGGGCAGTCCTTGAAAGATAGTAGAGTGGAGGAAAACTAACAATATGAAGCATGGGCAGTCCTTGAAAGATAGTAGAGTGGAGGAAAACTAACAATATGAAGCATGGGCAGTCCTTGAAAGATAGTAGAGTGGAGGAAAACTAACAATATGAAGCATGGGCAGTCCTTGAAAGATAGTAGAGTGGAGGAAAACTAACAATATGAAGCATGGGCAGTCCTTGAAAGATAGTAGAGTGGAGGAAAACTAACAATATGAAGCATGGGCAGTCCTTGAAAGATAGTAGAGTGGAGGAAAACTAACAATATGAAGCATGGGCAGTCCTTGAAAGATAGTAGAGTGGAGGAAAACTAACAATATGAAGCATGGGCAGTCCTTGAAAGATAGTAGAGTGGAGGAAAACTAACAATATGAAGCATGGGCAGTCCTTGAAAGATAGTAGAGTGGAGGAAAACTAACAATATGAAGCATGGGCAGTCCTTGAAAGATAGTAGAGTGGAGGAAAACTAACAATATGAAGCATGGGCAGTCCTTGAAAGATAGTAGAGTGGAGGAAAACTAACAATATGAAGCATGGGCAGTCCTTGAAAGATAGTAGAGTGGAGGAAAACTAACAATATGAAGCATGGGCAGTCCTTGAAAGATAGTAGAGTGGAGGAAAACTAACAATATGAAGCATGGGCAGTCCTTGAAAGATAGTAGAGTGGAGGAAAACTAACAATATGAAGCATGGACAGTCCTTGAAAGATAGTAGAGTGGAGGAAAACTAACAATATGAAGCATGGGCAGTCCTTGAACGATAGTAGAGTGGAGGAAAACTAACAATATGAAGCATGGGCAGTCCTTGAAAGATAGTAAAGTGGAGGAAAACTAACAATATGAAGCATCGACAGTCCTTGAAATATAGTAAGGTGGAGGAAAATTAACAATATGAAGTATGGGCAGTCCTTGAACGATAGTAGAGTGAAGGAAAACTAACAATATGAACCATCGACAGTCCTTGAAAGATAGTAGAGTGGAGGAAAACTAACAATATGAAGCATGGGCAGTCCTTGAACGATAGTAGAGTAAGTGTTCTAACTGTGTATGGCATACTCCCAGCGTTACGTAATGTACAACTCAGTTGTATTATTTAAGAAATATGTTTTGATTGTATTATGTTTATTAAACAAATTATCGTATATTATGACGGGATAATATTGACTTAACTCTATCACAGCTTTGATTAGCTTAGAAATAAATACGAGTATGTGTTAAAATTTGAAACAACAACTTATACTTTACAAGATTCAAAAGTATTTGCGTCCATTTATAAATGAATTGGTGTAAGCTGTACTCTAGCTAGTCCATAGAAGTACGCGCCTAATGAAACTTAAGTTTTTATGTAAATACTTTTTTTTTTCGATATAAATAAAATAGTTCTCAAGTAGAAACTTATGAGTTTAATATTTTTCCCACGGTGGTATCAACAATTGTTGAATATCTTTCATTAGCATAGCGGCATTATATGACAAACTTTTTAAATGAGGAGAAAAAGTTGTCATTAAATTCCAGACATATATTCAACATAGTGTTGTTATCACCATGGGAGAAAAATTAAACTATATGTTGGTACGGAAGAAATATTATTTTAAATTTTGACCCAAAAAATAATATTGATAGAAGAACTTGAAAAGTACTCCTCTTAGCTATCAATCCCTACCATTCCAAACTAAGGGTCCCATTCGCCAAAATCTGTTTATAATTCATTTGGTATACAAGGGCTATATATTACGTCACGTATGGAATTAAATAGAATTTCCAGGAGGAAACGTGTTTTTTAATTATTATTATTATTATTATTATTATTATTAGCACCGCGTCTTACTACCCGTTCGGGTTATACGCACTTACGTTAATGTGTAATGGCACGGTGATTGTGAGATGAAATGGAGGACCTACAGTTTAACGCGTAATCCGAACCACGGTGGAGGCCTGGCATTCTCCACATTCACAAGATGTCTTGTCAGAGGTGAAGGAAGGGTTTGGTATTCAGATAAATCTGTGCCGGGACCGAGGATTGAACTCCGGCCGCCAGCATATAAGTCTGACACCTTACCCCTAGACCGCCAGGTCACCTCGTTTTTTTAATTACATAACCACTGAACTATCTGGAGCCCCAGTAATAATCACAAATAATAATAATGTATCACCACAGCGCATACAAAAACACCTGTGGGTAAGTTTTGAGAAAGTCAATGAGGTGGCTCACGGATTCATAGCTATACTCGACTCAAAACTTCGGGGTGACTTTAGTTTTAGGGCAGGCTAAGGATCTTGCTTACCTGTAATGTAGCAGTAAATCGAGAAGGGAGTACCTTCTTTACTAAACATGTTTTAAAGATATAATATTTAAACAAAAAATACATAAATTCTTAACTAATTCGAAAAATAATCTACTTTGGGAAATATCTATTTATTTAACTTGTTCTACGAGAATTTTGTAAACTGGTTTTTCTAATCCTCTACAACACAGGCTATTTAGTCTTTTTACGAAAATATCCTGTAGGAATCTTCTTGCCAGGATGTAGATTATAAAGGTACGTGGAGCCATGATTATATCTCTACGTAATAGGAAACCAGAAAATGATAATTTTGAAATGCGATTCAATGCTGTCTAGGTGTAATTAATAGTTGAGTGATTGTTTATACTCGTGAGATAAAGAGGGGAAAAGTAAGGCTTCATATTTCGATCAACCCCTATTATCTTCCAGCACTTGTCTAAATATTTAACTATGAAGCATATTCTAGTGCTTATCGACAAGGCTGCTATTATTTTCTTGTCTTAGTCTCTTACTTACCATACCTAAATGTTTAAAATGTGAATCATTTCCTTTATACCAAAATGAAACTAATAACTAAAAATAAATTTGCTAAAGCTTGTGCACCAAGGATGTAATAATAATAAAAAAAAATTCAAAGGGGAGGAATTTTTAATCCAAACATATAAAGGGTAAACGATATTATATATCAGTAATTCCCAGAGTTTTAAACAAACTATTCTACCTCTCTAAAAAAAAGAAACAATCAATGCTTATTCATCTAAGGTTGGTCCAAAAATATTAAGTTTAAAGATAATCAAAGGGGGAGGATTTTTATTTTGGGATTAAAATTAGAATATAAAGATGCATTTTACATAGATAAACGGAATTAATCAATTTATATATCTAGGACAGAATCCACATTTGTAAAGCTGTCATTGAATAATTAAATCACGAATCGTCAACGGACCAACTAATTAATCGTTGGCAAAGGAAAGAGTTCACTGATTTAGATAGTCAAAGGTATTAGTTTAATTCGTTAAATTTTCAATTAGTGGAGAAACTTGAGCATCAAGCAAGCACAATATTGAATATTTTAAATTGCAATGAATATGATTTTAGATTGATTTAAAAAGTAGTAAAAATAATTCGGCTGGTGTGATCGATGGAAGATTTCATCCAGATACCAAACATATATATACATACAAACATTACATTTTACATTTTTTTTCCCCCTGAGACGATCATTGTACTTGTTTCCTACCGAATACATTTTCAATACACTTTGACTAAAAAACAAGAGGAAACTTCTACTCACTATTGTAAGGTAGATCTACCTCACTTGTCGCTAAGCAAAGAGGCCTCAAGTTATCATGTATTTTTTTAACAACTTATTTTAGGTTTTTTTTCCCACCTCATCTTATTACGTGTCCGAGCTAATACACTTATGTACTAATTACATTATTGGATTTAGAGATTAGGAAGATTATATTTAAAGGAAATATGCACGTATTAGTGTAAGGAGGGAGTTGAAATCCTTTTGTAAAATACCCCCTTCAGTACACCTGACCGAGATTCGAACCTCGATCTCTCCATCATTGGCAGTCTAGTCTAATGGGGGAGTAGTGCCTTAAACCATGCGGCCATTGAAGTGGGTTTGAGGTATTTAACAACCAATTTCAGAATTGTCTTATTGTATTCACACTTGACTTGTATACAATCTTAAATCTATATCATACACAACATCCAGACCCCCAATCATTAATTCATCATTTTGAAAGGAGAAACCCACATTTCATTTATTATAAATTTTATCGATCGTACTGGAAATCGAACCAGGAACCCGTTAGCTATCAAGGCAGACAAGTTATTGACCGAGCTTTGGTGTCTGAATTTTTCTGTATTATTGTTTACTATAAACTCTTCTATTTTTATTACTATTATTATTTAGTTAATATTTTTAATAGCTACCTACTTTCTGTCCATGATAAAGGAGTTTATTCATACAATTTCGTTAGGGATGAAAAAGGTATAATTTGGAGGAAATGTACCTATATTTTAGTGAAGGTAGAGCTTAAAATGATTTAGGGTGAAGGGTGACCTGATGGTCTAGGGGTAAGGTGTCGGACTTCTGTGCTGGCGTCCGGGGTTCAATCCTCGGTCCCGGCACAAATCTATCTGATTACCAAACCCTTCCTTCATCTCTGACAAGACATCTCGTGAATGTGGGGAATGCTAGGCCTCCACCGTGGTTCGGATTCCACGTTAAACTGTAGGTCCTTCATTTCATCTCACAATCACCCTAACCATTACACATTAGCGTAAGTGAGTATAACCCGAACGGGTAGTAAGACGCGGAGCTAATAATAATAATAATAATGATTTAGGGTGAAAACATCCTCAGTAAATTTCACCTGGATTTAAACAACGACCTCACCATTATTGGTAAATTAGACCCAATGCTCCTGAAATTTAATCCACACGTCAATAAGCATCACCGGGATTTGTTGCTATTAATTCTGTTGTCCCAATAATAATCGTTTTCACCATATTAGTAATAAAATTATTGGAGGCCTCTCTTTATTATATTAGGTTCACGAATATCTTTAAAAAAGTATGTGAAGATACCCTTAAATTATAAGGTTGTAAAATAAACACATACTTTTTTATTCTTGTGCTTAGATTACATTATACTCAACATAGTGACTTAAAATACTTAAGGCGGGAGGAAAGGCAAGGTCATTATTATATAACTTCATAAAATAGCATTTTCGACATCGTTAAATGTGCCATTTTATGAGTGTTCAATGTTCATGACCCAACTTACCCTAACGCTTCGCCACTGCCTTAAAGGGATGGAAGATCAAAAGGTATCAATATTTGCCTTAGAGGAGGATGAAAAACCACACATCCTATTCCTCCCAATCTCTCCCCCCCCCCCAAAAAAAAAATAACCTAAAATACCTGGTCAGTATTGAACCCTAAATACTCGGATCAGAGAAGCTACATTAGCCGTGCGTCTATTCTTGTCGGTAATGTTGGCTTAAGATTGGAGTTACCGCCTTATTATTAAGTTGGAGGTGCGTTTTAAGTTTTATATTGCGCAAGCCACACATGGAAGGGTAGTTTACTATGTTAATAGTCATCGTGACCACACACGAACCTTCCCAACCCTCTTCAACCCCTTCAAAAGTTTTTAACTGAACTCTTAGGAGCTTGAGGAATACAAATCGTAGCCATTTAATTTGCTTTATATATATATATAGTAATTTTAGAAAATGGTATAGCAGTCTAAGTAAGGGATAGGGTGACCCTTACTTCACTAAGGGATGAAAGAGGGAGAACTAGATAAAGTGATGGTTCATGTATTGGAAAGGGGTTGAAGAATAAGAAAAATAGCCGGAAAGGGGTGAGAGGTGCAGGAGGATTTCTAAAAGAGTTAAAAGTTAAATACTCTAGGGTATTAAGTAATTAGGTTAAGTAGTCCCATAAGTGAAAAGGGTAAGTAAAAGTGTGAAATGAAATATTTCCAGGCTGTTTTATAATAAATTGCTAGTGGGTTTCAAATTTATCGTCGTAATTACTTCTACTTTATAAAGAGAGTTAATAAAGGATTTTTTTTTTAAAAAAAGAAAGAAGTTGCTAAGAGCATATATCCTTTTCGCAAAGTACTTCTCTTGATCATTTATGGAATTGAATTAATAATTTATAGTTCTGTTGCCGTTTTAGTTTTAATTGAGGGAGTTCTAGATAACATTGGAACATATTTGTAGAACTATTTCAAACTTGACCGCTTCTAAATAGTTTCCCATCAGATAACTGAAACACATCTATTTACGTTTAATAAAATGATAGCATAGTAAAAAGAGCGCACTTTCAAAATAAATCCACAGCGAACAACAAAACAAATAAAAGCTAAACCAGTTTCGGTGGCCTCATGGTCTAAGGCATCACTCTTGCCATAAACTAGACAGGGAGATCAAGTTTCGAATAACAGTCAAGTGTACCTAGGGGGATCTATTTTTCCAAAATTGTTTCACACCTTTCTTCAACGCAAATACAGGTACATTTCCTCTAAATCTAAACTTTCCCATCCCTAACTCATTATGTGTGATTAGACATAGGCGCATAAACTGAAGAAACATGAGTATAACCTGAAAAGACGTGGTGTTAAAAATAATTTATAACAAATAAATGGTACTGCAAATATTACACGATTTCTAATATAATATAGATTGTAATTTGTAACAAAATGTTCCAAAATCATTCGTCCTTATGCTCTATTCAAATTATTTACATTTGCTAAGTCGTACATCGTTAATTATCATTTGAAACATTTTCCTGACACCAATTTTGAGCTGAAACATTTTTGGAAAATTGGTAATTTTCAAAGTGAGTCATCAGTAAATAATTACCACAAATAAACAAATTGTTCTAAGAAAAAAAGAGTAAACGGTCCAATCTTTTATGTCAAACGATTCCCAGTAATACATTTTGAACGAAATATTTAAGGCCATTTTAGCAAATTTTTGAGATTTAAAAAATTAATCATTAATTAAATACTCTTGATTTAATTTTTTATAATATCCCTATGACAAGATGCTAAAATATTTCAAATTCAAAATTTGATTTAACGGGTCCCACTTCAGTGTTCAAATGGTCTAAGCCTTCATTCTCGCAAGACATCTGAGTTTTAATAATAGGTGGGTGTAATAAGGGTGATTTTTCCTAAATGGTTTTCCACTTTTCCTCCAAGCAGACTCAGGTACACTTCCTCTAAATTCTAGCTTCCTCATCCCTGACACGTTAGCGTAATTAGTAGGCCTGCATAACCCGACTGGGTAGTTAATAAAATAAAGATTATTACAGCCTCAACTTTATTATTATAATAATTATTATTATTATTATTTAGCCCCGCGTCTTACTATCTGTTCGGGTTATACACTTTAAGTACTAATTACGCTAATGGATCAGGAATTGGGAAGGTTGAATTAGAGGAAGTGAACCCACATTTGCGTGGAGGAAGAGTGGAAAACCATTTGAGAACACCCCCCCCGCCCCCCCCGCCCAGTTCACCCGACCGAGATTCAAACCTCGATCTCCCCGTCCTCAGCAGTAGAGCTCAACACGACAAGCGCGTTAGCCAACTACGCCACCGAGGTGGGTCTCAACTTTATC
>CABEEJ010004394.1:35909-47335 GCA_901482245.1 Timema douglasi
TAATGGTAGGGTGATTGTGAGATGAAATGGAGGACCTACAGTTTAACGTGGGATCCGAACCACGGTGGAGGCCTGGCATTCCCCACATTCACAAGATGTCTTGTCAGAGGTGAAGGAAGGGTTTGGTAATCAGATAAATCTGTGCCCGGACCGAGGATTGAACCCCGGCCGCCAGCACAGAAGTCTGACACCTTACCCCTAGACCGACAGGTCACCATTAAGTCACAAAACTTATTAAATAATTAATCTAGAAGAAATTAGAATAAATGTAGCCCTATGAGTCCGGAAGGCCGGAAAATAAAATATATTGACATATACATGTAATAAATGAGTAATCGTTCGACCAGGATTTATTCCTTACTCTCTCCAGTAACTGCGTGGTCTAACGTGCTACTCTCGTATTAGACTAGACTGCCGAAGATGGGGAGATCGAGGTTCGAATCTTGGACGGGTGTACTGAAGGTGGTTTTTCAACAATGGTTTTCCACTCTCTCTCCACGTGAATTTGGATACACTTCCTCTTAATATAACCTTCCTAATCTTTAGAACCATTAGCGTAATTAGTGTATAAGCGTATAACCCAAAAGGGTAGTAAGATTCAGGCTAAAAAATAGAAATCCAGTGCAATAGGAGTCAAATTTTTTTGAGGGCTTTTGTATAATCAGGTTTCCCAACTAAAATGCTGTTTACACTCCTGTAATCACATATACGCGTCACTTTCTTATCATATGTCTATCAAGACATGAAATTCTTCCTTGTGTAACTTTCTCCGTTCTCTAATATTTGTTCAACCCTCCTAATACCCAATATTGCTTTAAAATAGGTGAAACTTTATCAATATACTATACTGTCAATGACGGAGAGTTTGGGGTTCGAATCTCGATCAGGTATCAGGAAGTGGTTTTATCATAATCGGTTCACAACACACCCTTCATCCAAGATGTGGTTATGTCCTCTCCAAATGTAAGTACATTTCCTTGTAATTATACCTTCCTCATACCTACTAATTTAGGGTAAATAATTGCATAATGCTCGAGTTTATGGTAAGACACGCACGGTAAATAATAAGAGTAATATTAACTAGTTGACGTAAAGTGAGATTATGGTAAGAAGAATCATTTTTAATACAAACAAAATATATTTAAAAAAAAGTTATTTTAACACTTTCACATACCTTTATTTTAATAGGAAACCCTTTATGGAAGGTCTTATTTTGAACCAAAGCCCTATTGATTAGTAATATTTAGTTAGAATAAAAGGCCTTTTCAGAAAAGTTGCAAGAATCCCATACTAGAATCCCCTTTATCCTACCAAAATATTACTTTACAACAGGATTTTGTTTAAAAATAAGGTCTACCAAGTGTATAGGTAGTATATTATAGGTTAAATTAAGAATATAACTAAAAAAACTTCGTATTTAATCCATCCTCACTAATTTCTCCACACTTCCCTATCCTTGAATACTCCCTTCCCTTCAACAACATTCATACACCGAGTCATTCATGCTCTCTTATTCTTAAACCGCTTAATGCATCTCTTTTTCATACATTCCTATACAGGATTTATCCAATTCTTACATCCCTTATCCATTCCTTTTGATTCACACACTCTACCTTCATATTTTCTCTTCGTCACTCCATCAACACTCATCTTCTCAGCATGTCCAAACCAACGTTAGAGGTTTCTCTCGCATTAACCTATCGGATTCCCTTTCAAACCACACTCCTTCAGCACCCATTCATTACTGACTCTTTCCATACGAGTTCTTTCATACACATTTAAGGTATTTCATTCCAACCGAATATGTGGAATGCCAGGCCTCCACCGTGGTTCGGATTCCACGTTAAACTGTAGGTCCTCCATTTAATCTCACAATCACCCTACCATTACACATTAGCGTAAGTGCGTATAGTCTGAACGGGTAGTAAGACGCGGTGATAATAATAATAATAATTATTATTATTTCAACCGCATTCACCCTTCTCTTGTGTTTATCATGACAAACCCACGCTTCACATCCATAAAATAACGTTCTGTCAACAAATTTTTATAGTTTTAATAATGTTCATATTTGATTTGGTAAGGAGTAATGAATGATCCAATTATATTTTCTTTTTCATTTTATTCCATTCTCCATATTTGATACTAGCCTTAGTCTTTTATGACGACATGTTTCGGTGTTTTTTTATACATGTTACACAAGCTTTAGGTTTTAATTTATGCTAATGAATATTAAATATTAAATACATGTAATCAGAAAGTTTGTGAAAAGGTTGATAACCTATTTTTTTTTAAACTTCACACACTTTCCGATAGTGTGTATTTAAAATAATATGATATTTATCATAAATAAGACCTGAAGATGGTTTAACATTTATATTTTACATCAACGAAACATTTCATAAAAGTCTAAGCCTAATTTTAAATAAAGACAAGCGGAAAAAAATAAAAATCAGAAAAGAGATAATTTTAACACTTTCATATGATGCCATGTATGCCTCTTTTGACACTACTTAATTATTAGCAATAGTCCACATAAATACTAGTAGTAAATTATTAATGTTGACAGCAAAAAAAATGAAACTTATATTTTCTGAAGGTGGATTTTTATCAAATCAGCCAATCAAATGTTTGTGTTTCCAACTCCCTACACATTTCACTGATTCTATCCCCTCTCAAAATATTTTTTTTACGCATCCCATCAGAACACGCGGCATAGTCGAACTTGGGGTGCAATCCATTATACAGTGTAAAGTAACTCCACTGGTCTAAGTACATTCGTGGATACACTCAGTTTAAATAAACTAGGGACACATAGAGAACGTTATAACTGCGTGGGATATTCTGCACATTCTTCCAAAAATCATACATGAATAATATAAACTGTAACAGAAACAGTGAGAGTAGAGGAACATATCTGCCCACAAAGGAGCATAACAATCAATTACAAAAATTAAAATACATTCATTATAAGATATATATGTATTTGTTTATATCTATGAAATATTTGATCGTTTGAAAATCCATTTCAAATAAAAGTTTTTTTAATGTTATTAGTCCTACAATTTTTCCAATAATAATCTATTTCGTATCTCAAATATTTGCGAGAATACGATCAAAATTTAAAATATCTGCATATGTGAAGTACCCTTCATGTGCTTTTCCTGAAAATATTAAACGAAGCTTTTTATTTTTATTTTTAAATTGCTTCTGAAATACAAATTTTAGCTAAATTCTTTACAGCCAATTTCGAGAGAATCTATATTTTTCTTTTCACCCATAAGTAAACTACCATTAACTTTATAGTTAAAAAAGGTGACCTGGCAGTCTAGGGGTAAGGTGTCAGACTTCTATGCTGGCAGCCGGGGTTCAATCCTCAGTCCCGGCACAGATGTATCTGATTACCAAACCCTTCCTTCACCTCTGACAAGACATCTTGTGAATGTGGGTAATGCCAGGCCTCCACCGTGGTTCGGATTCAGCGTAAGTGCGTATAACCCGAACGGGTAGTAAGACGCGGTGCTAATAATAATAATAATAATAATAATAATAATAATAATAATTTAGGGTTAAATAGTTAATTCCAAGATAGCCTCTGGGGGAGTTAATGAAAACCCTAGATACCAAGTATTTGCTTGATCGATAAAATGGCTTTGGCTCTAGCCCGAGATACTGAAAGACGGACAGACATATGATATCGCTAAAAACACTTTTTCAGATTCATGAGGTAATGTTATTATTATTATTATTATTATTATTATTAGCACCGCGTCTTACTACCCGTTCGGGTTATACGCACTTACGCTAATGTGTAATGGTAGGGTGATTGTGAGATGAAATGGAGGACCTACAGTTTAACGTGGAATCCGAACCACGGTGGAGGCCTGGCATTCCCCACATTCACAAGATGTCTTGTCAGAGGTGAAGGAAGGGTTTGGTAATCAGATAAATCTGTGCCGGGACCGTGGATTGAACCCCGGCCGCCAGCACAGAAGTCTGACACCCTACCCCTAGACCACCAGGTCACATGAGGTAATGAAACGTCGATATTAATAAAAAATTCGAATTAGATTTTTTTTACGATTACAATACTTCCTCTCGCAAAGGAATTATGGGGAAGTAAGAAAACAGATTATGTCTACTCCCGGTCTTACTACCCGTCCGTGACGTCTATTAATTTACATTGATGGACAGGAGGTGAGAGAGATATATGATTTAGAAGAAATGCACCCGTATTTGCGTGGGGGAGAGGTATTTGATATATTTGCTTCCAAAATCATTTAAGTGTGTCCGATATACCCAAGTGTCAGTCAGAGGCATGCAATCCAACATTTATTTTAATTCTTCCATTTTAAATACTTAAGTTTGTTCCCTCACCGATGGACACTGGGAGAAAGGCATCCATCAATCTCGTCGTGTCTAGTCTACTGGTGACGTGAAGGTCGGGGTTAAAGTCTCTACCGGGTGTATTAAAGTAGGATTATCCCTAAACAGTTTCCCATTCTCTAATTAGACAAATTCAGGAACATTTTGTATAAATTGTTATTTCTCCCAATCCTCCTACCTACATTATTATTATTGTAAGTGTGTAAATAGCATAAAAAGAATATAATACAGGGTCCACCATAAAAAAGAAGGGGGATAATATTTTCGTAGATAACTGTCTTAGTTTCAGTAATACGAATTTAAAGTTATGGTTTATTTGATAAAGATCCCCACTGACCGAAACACAATTGTACATATTTTTATTTTTTCTCAACACCTTGGAGAAAAAATATTGTGATCGTCAAAAAAATCGAACTTGAGATTTTGATAAATGTTGACGTTTCATCAACCTCTGAAATCAAATAAGTGGTTTTCACAATGCCGTCTGTCTTTCTGTCTGTACCTTGGACAAGGGCAAAAACTATTTTACCGATTGATCTAAAGATTGATATCTGAGGATTGCATAAGTTCTCCCCAAGGTATGTTTGGAATTTGATTTTAAACCCTTAATTTAAGGGTGGCTTAATGTAGGCAAAAAAGAGAAAAAATTTATATTTCTCGAACTTAACTTTAAAAATTTTGATCAAATTTTATATCTAGACAATGTTTATCATTAACTCTCATGTTTATACTAACTCTCATTGTATCATGAAAATGACTTTGAGGGTAATTTACATATGTGATATTTTCAAATTTTGATTTTTTATCTGCAACTATTTGAAATACAAAGTAACATATCATTGTGAAGTTGTATGTAGTACCATTCAAGATAAAAAATCTTTTATTTGAAATATATTTTTATAAAACTAATGATTTCTTAGCTATAATCCGATATATATATACTTTTTAATTTAGGTCTTTGAAAATTAATTTGATTCATATTCTTTTGTGGACAAAGATGTTTTTCTCTTTTCTCTACTTTTATATATGAGTGTTCCGAGCTTCTAGTGCCACAGAGTAAGTAACAGTATGTATTTTATCAATTATGATCTTTGGTATAATGTTTCCACAACAATTAGTGTTCTTATAGACCTATTATTTAGTTTCACAAATCTTATAGGTTTTTAGAAAAAAAAAACCTCTATTTTTAAAATAATAAAGGAGTAATAAAGTCAAATCGGTGACCTGGCGGTCTAGGGGTAAGGTGTCAGACTTCTACGCTGGCGGCCGGGGTTCGATCCTCGGTCCCGGCAAAGATTTAACTGATTACCAAACCCTTCCTTCACCTCTGACAAGACATCTTGTGAATGTGAGGAATGCCAGGCCTCCACCGTGGTTCGGATTCCACGTTAAACTGTAGGTCCTTCATTTCATCTCACAATCACCCTACCATTACACATTAGCGTAAGTGCGTATAACCCAAACGGGTAGTAAGACGCGGTGCTAATAATAATAATAATAATAATAATAATAATAATAATAAAGTCAACGAGGGGCACCGTACAATTTATCTAAATCCTAAATTAAAGGAGATATGTGGTTTCCACACTCAAACGAGTTGTTCATCACTTCCATCGTGATTGTATTGAACTCAATTATTTGGGATGGTGTTATCCAAAATTGGATTTAAACCGGCAATAGCACGTAGCTAACCAATGTGTGTTAATACTAATTGCATACAACAAACCTTCATTAATCGAAACAAAATAAATTCATAAATAATCGTATTGTGATTAATATTAATGTTTTAAGTCTTAAACCATTTGGGGTAATTTTTTCTATCAAATCAAAATTCCCATGAATGCTTTCAAAGGTGATAAATAAAGATGGATTGATAAATAAAAACAATTTATATATTTTCTAAATCGAGGGACGCACATTAATAGACACGTGGACTAAATGTCAAAATCATCAAGTCTTATTAACTGATGACACGGAGAGCTTAGTTCGAATCTCAGCCTGATCTCCTGTTGTTTGCCGCCCTCCCCTCACCTAAGTGCGGGTACCTTTCCTTTAAAACTTGCCTTACTCACCCATACCCCATAAATCTAAATAAATGGGGATAGCCCAAGAAAGTAGTAAGAGGCAAGGCAAGCATTTTTATTTAATTGTGTGAACATTCAAAATAAAATGTTTGTATATTTAATTATTTTTTAAACAACAAAATAAAGTGTGCCTTCTTACGTTCACATATCTATCTAATATATCCAGATATATAATGGTTCATTTGGTACAATTGTTTTATTATTAAATACTTAAAAATATTTTCTCCATTTTTTTTATTTAGCACTGCATCTTAAAAATTGTTTGAGTTATACACTTAGGTACTAATTAAGCTAATGGGCTAAGAATTGAAAAGGTTGAATACAGATGAAGTGAACCCGCATTTTTCGGGAGGGAGAGAGGAAGACTCTTTAGGAAAACCACACCCAGTTCACCTAACTGAGACTCGAACTTTGATCTCTCCGTCCTCAGCAGTTTAACTCAACATGAAACTATCACGATAGATAACTACACCACCGAGGTGGGTATTTATACATTAATGTTCAGAAATCCAGGGGGGAATAAAATGAATTGCAATGCTCTTATTGAATATAAAAAATTAAAACTGTGAGTTTAATCTTTTGTTTGTGCAATCAACTTATGATTTTTATACCAAATAATTAATGTAAATTATTCTTGATACATGTATGGTCCTGCCACGCGTACCATTTTGGTTTAATATTTATAGTGTTCTTCACTAAAATATTATCTGGCGTGATGTGTCCACGATTTCCATGAAATATAACGTTTGTCATTTTTTTATATATCATTTAATACTAAGCAATGACTGTAATATACCCACAATTTTTTTTCCCTCTACTATTAAAGTAACACCAATAAAATAAATAATTTATGTAATACCAACAACATTTGTAACAATTTAAAATAGTTTTTATTCCTCCGAAGTCTAGTAATAAAATGTTTTGAGGCTCACAATAGTCAACTGGGAACATAAATGAATATTAAAAAAACTATTTTGAAAACTCACGGTCATATTTATAGGCCTTTGTATTATAATATATCTTTATATTAGAGGTTATATACCCGCATTTGCATGGAAGGAGAGTGGGAAAGCATTTAGGAAAAAAAACGCCCTCAATAGGCCTGACTGGAACTTGAACCCAGATCTCCCTATCTTTAGCAGACCAATCTTACAGGACAACCACACCGCCTTAAATCGTTTGGCCACTGAAGTTGTTGTAATTATTTTTTTTATATATCTATTCGGTCTTCTAAATTTATAGTAAGTACTTAATTTTCTTCAAAAATCATATTGGTTGTATAGTTCAGTAAAGACAATACTCTACAAATGCGTGTACTATACAATACAGTAATACTTGTTTTTATCAAATAAAAATATCTATACATGTGGATGATATCTTCTTATTTATTGGGACGTATGACCTATGAACCATCAATGCGAACCTTAACTTCTACAGAGGAATGACGTTTAATCCTGATTCTGATAACGCTTTTCAAACAAATCACATTTTTATGTTCATGAAGCTGAGTAAAAGAGTAAATTTGTTTTGACATCCATATCTAACATGAATCTAGATAGGATAGACATTTTCAAATCCATCAAAATGGACACAAATCCGCGCAACGATTTAGGTTTTACAGTGTTTAATTATTGCATAGACATATGTACGTATGGCACATACATATATACATACATCGCTACATACATGCACACATATACACATACATCTCTATACATATACACATAAATACACATATATACACATATACATACATACATTCATACATACACACATATGCATACATACATACATACACATATATTATTACTATTTAAATATTGATTTTTCAAAATGTATTATATTTACTTAATATTTGTAAAAAAAGTTAAAAGGAAATTTTTTGGGTACTTTAAGTTCCAAAATATATTTAATCGATTTTATGAATAATAATAATAATATTAATAAATATAACTGGGTCGATATTCCAATTTCATTTTGAAATTAAGTTTTTTTAGAAAAAATACATTCATTCTTTTGTATTTCTCACGATATTCATTATTATTTATTCATTTATTTGGGTTATGTAACGTACACTTTATGAACTAAATGATTATATAGCACAAAATAATTTCTGTGAGCAAGCGTGAAAGGACCTTCCAGTATTTACATGCTACAATCGACATTGTACCGACGGTTTTATTCCCCTCCAAAGAAAGTTGTGCGAAAGATGTTTATCGCTCGAGAATAATTCACTGACCCCAGTTGGGTTCGAGCTCATAAGCATCGAGTCCTGAGGTGAACACTTTACCCTAGAACCACCGAGGTTAGCCTCAAAATATTCTTCTACGTACATATTTCTATCACTATTTTATTTGTTTGGGAAAAATAGATGGACAATAAAATATAGATTAAAGTTCTTCTATGGTAAACACTCGTATCTCTTTCGGTTTTGTTTTTTTTCACCCAAGCATGAAACATAGTTTCTCTCAACAAAATGTTAGCCATTTACTTGAAGAGTCTATTTGCAATGTATCATATTGATAACACCCCTCACACACGTCAAGGTATTGAAAATAGCACAAACATAAAGTATTTTTCCACTTCACTTCTTGTCTTTATATATATGCCCTTATGTTGAAGAAGAATTTCCCAAAAGCTAGGTAAAAACGAAAGGATAAAACCGTTTAAAAAGCAAAAAAAATAGAAGATAAATTTATAGGGATGGAAAGGAAGAAATACATAAATTGTGTTCAAACAGGCTCCCCCCCCCCGTTGAAAAAAAATATTAGTTTAGGTCACGCGATTTGTAAACTTACTTTTACATATGACTTTCTTATATGCTTTTTCTAGACAATGATAAAAGTTATAACCCTACTTTTACTCTCTATTGTTCCCAGGAAGTTTTACTTCCCCATAGATTTGAACGAAATAAAATAAATGGTTCAAAGGTTGAGTTTTAGTTTTTGAAAATATATAGTGTAATTTGGTAGTTATATATTACTCGCTGTCCTACGTTTTTACTTTTTCTGTAACAGTCTCGATAAATATGTGAACAAGATACGTTTATTTTGAACTTATTTGTGAGATTACGGTAACTTTGGACGTAAAGTGTTGAGTTTGAAGTTTTTACTGGAAATAATATTTCAAACGAATCAAAAGAATATTTTAAGACAATAAGAGTGGAGTACTGTTTCAAATCAACAAGAACGTGTATGAGTTTTCATATTTGTTTCTTTTTTTAAAATGTACAAAACCTTTTATTTTGAGTTTTATTGTGTTTTATAAATTTTTAATATTTTAAAATCCTTTTGTTTTATTTATTGAATTATAGTACTGAAAAATATACACATATTTAAAAAAGTCTAATCCTCCACAATAAACAATAATAATGACTTCACTTTTCATGGACCTATTATTTTTACAAAATAAAAAATTATTTGTTTAATATAATTTTTATTTTCTATAAAACTATGTTGATCATATTTTATGAATAAATGTTTATTAATTATCTGTGATTAGGTAGGCTTCAAGTTAATTAATATTATAAAATATAAGACTATTTTTTTATCGCCGTGTGTTACTACCTATTCAATTATTATTAGCACCGCGTCTTACTACCCGCTCGAGTTATACCCCCTTACGCTAATGTGTAATGGTAGGGTGATGGTCAGATAAAATGGAGGACCTACAGTTTAACGTGGAATCCAAACCACGGTGGAGGCCAGGCATTCCCCACATTCCCAAGTCGTGATTAATACACGTCTTGACAGAGGTGGAGGAAGGGTTTGGTGATCAGATAAATCTGTGTCGGGACCGAGGATTGAACCCCAGACCCCAAGCACATAATTCTGACACCTTACCCCTAGACCGCCAGGCCACTTACTATCTTTTCAAGTTATACGCTTGTGTAATAGCTATTCTAATGAGTTAGGGATGAGGAAGGGCGAATATAGAGGACATTTTCTCGTGTGGAGAGAGAGAGAGAGTGAGAAAACATTTAGGAAAAACCACTTTCCGCAAACCCAACAGGGATCAAACCATGATAACCCCGTGATCGACAGGCCAGTGCCTTAGACCATGGGGCCACCGAAGTGGGTTATGACCGATTAAAAATATATATAATATTTGAAAATCCCACGTTTAAGAATTTATATAAAAACTTATCAATTATTTGGTCACCTGTCACGTGTCCAATCAGTAAAAAATAAACTTACACCTTTACTAAAACATCACGTGTGGAAAAACAGTGAGAATAAAAATAAAATAAACGATATATAATTGTCCGTGAAAACGCTAAGGACAGATTGAAACGTTAGCTTTACCTTGACAGTTCCATGTGAATTTAGCCACCGTTCACAAGAGTGACTAATACGTACCACCCCTTTTTTTATTCCACCTCCACCCCTTCGACACCCCTTTAACATAAAAAAAATACATACTCCCCCTTTCTTTCGTTTTCCCACCCAGAGAACTAAAAGGCCTCTACTTTAGGTTGAGTGAGTCATTGCTTGGAGGACCAACATGCACTGTTTTATTAATCAACCATCACATATGGATTTAAGCAGGCGTCAAAAATACAAAAAACTTAATGTAGCGTCAACGAACCCTTTTTTTGTGTGTGTGTGTGTGTTTGTGTGTTTGCGTTGATAACAATCTCGAGAGAGAAAAAAAAACTATGGCGGGAAAAGTCCACATTGCATGCCAGAGGTAGCTTTTCGTGCGAAAAGGTTTGAAATTATAAACAAGACTTACAGTTGGAAATAAAGAGAGATTGTTTGAAGGTCGATAGTTTTAAAAAATGGTTCCAACATGACTGCAATACTGTTGTTGATAGTTTTAGAAATAATTGCTTATAAACTGTTTGTTATCTGTATTACTTACATTTCAAGTGTTATGAAATGGTTTCCATTTGAATGTTTATATAATTTGTATATACACTAATATTATAAAGAGGAAAGATTTGATTTTTAGTTT